>JAYJMB010004112.1:0-13317 GCA_036873735.1 Pouteria campechiana | reverse complement strand
TCATTTTTAACACTCAATAACACTATAGTGTGATTAAACATGTAATTACTCAAAATTAACACCCTCAGGTGTTACAAAAACCAAATCAATTACTATCCCTTTTCCACCACACTTCCCTGCATAACTTTGATGATGTTATACAGATCCCAATATCACTTTAACAATGAGCATTATGTTTCGTTGTTCTGAATTTACACCACCTTGATATTACATTCAATTCCTCAATTACAATTTCAACAAATACCATAATTATGGTAGACAAAACATATCAAAAATGAGAACCGCCTCATCCTTAGGCTCTATATTCCCACCTTCTATTCACATGGTCATCAAAATTTCTTCCTCAAATTATTTCCAACCATTATACCCAATCAATCATCATAATTCACCTGCCACCAACCAACACCTTGCTTGGGAGGCCACATTAAAGTGGTCTTTGCCACAAACAAAATGGTCTAAACCACAATTAAGTGGCAACCACTTCCAAACCAAGTGGTCTAAACCATAATCAAGTGGCAACTGCAATCAAACTAAGTGGTCTAAACCATAGGGTGGCAACCACATTCAAACCAAGTGGACTCAACTCCTTTATAGTTCTGTGTAATCTAGTCTGTCCCTACAACCTGGCTACAAATGTTACGAGATTCATGACCACATGATATCTCGCCATCATTGCAACCAAGGGGCTACAAGTTCTCCGTCCACACTCATGAAATAACCAAAGGAGTCCACATACAATAGGCTGATCAGGCTTCTTCGACATCACTGGCGGCATAATCAAACAAATAAAGCCCAGAGAGAGGCGAGATCCCAAATAACCAAATAAACCAGCCCGGCAAGTATCTAAACCTCAAATTCGCATTGATCAAATGCTAGCAAGAATCCAAATTTCATATACTTATTAATCATATTTCAAGAGGCATCCAAAGACCAATCCTCAATCAGACAAACAAATGTGCAATTACTAATAACATAATCAAATGTCCAAATTCCAATAAATAACAAAGCCTAGGAATTTAATGAAACCCATGCATGTTTAAAACCCAAATTCTTAAATAGACAACCAAACCCCAAGTACATACAATTGATATTTTGAGAATATTGTAATCTTAATTCATATAATTGATACCGATGCCCAATTTCAAATTAAGCATACAATTGAATCTTAGCCCATAAAACATTCTCAATCCAATCATGTATCAAATTTCCAATTCAAACATCTCCAATCTAAGTAAGCATTCAATTTTCAATCAAATTGCATACATTCTTCATATGCAAAAGTCCATTACTAACAGTCAACCATCCATACAACTACTTGAAGCCAAAACACAAAATCCACTCTCAATCATACCTAAAAGATACAGTTTTAACAATCACATGCTTCCATCAAATTTATTAATCAAGGAATCTGAATTACATAACAAAATGTCCATATCAATACTCCATGAAAATACACAAATTCACTAGTCACATAATTAACCAATAAAGTTCAAGTTGAATACAATGTGAATCCCCCACAAACATACTAATAAACATTTCCAATCATGGTACACATAATAATTTATTCAATTCAACCTGTTTGAAAGCAAAGTCCTTCATTCACATACACAAACATACCATTCATCGCAACCAACACATAATTTATTACAAAACTCATTCGATTTTGAACTATTCACATATTGTTACTATAGCATGTCATATCCAAATCAAGTAATCAAACCAAAAAATCACAATGAACCCTTCTTCCAAATTCATGTTTAACACTCTTTCAAATTAGTCCATTATCTACGCCCATATTCAATCACAATGAACCCTTCTTCCAAATTCATCTCTTGCACTTATGAAAAATCACCATAGTTCCCATTTTACATAAAACCCTTCAAATATCCCAATAATCACTTCCCACACATCACATACATGAAATAAGACTATTTTATGCTATTTACCACTTTATTTGAAGTCAATTTCTAAAAATCACTCATTCAGTTGTTTTTAACCGAATTTCGCTAAATTTTTGTGCTATAATGACTTCACATGCCATTTTCATTCCAAAATGCATCCAAATCTTAAACCAAGATTCCCCACACATCACATACTTGAAACAAAATATGTTCATGCTATTTTCCATCTCATTTGAGTTTTTCAATTGTGAAAAATCACCTATTTAGGTAATTTTAACTGAATTTTCTATCATAAGTAACTCCATATGCTATTTTTATTCTAAGTTACATCACAAACTCAAGCTAATGTTTCACACATATTACACTATACATAATAACTATCATAGGCCATTCACATTGATCATGGATATTCTTTTTCCCAAATTTACCATTTCAATCATTTTTGCAGAACATTCAACTCAATGATTCAAAATTGAAAGATTGTCTCTAAAGTTTAATTTAAAACCTCCTATATGTCACATTATGCCTAATAAGCATGCTTCATTAGTCGCCAAATTTCACTGAAAACTACTTATGAAGCCATTCTCTTCAATTCAGTTTTTCATAGCAAATTTCTTTATAAATCACTGTTTATCACTTCAATTCTTTAATTTACTTAAATGCGAAGATTTTTCCCCAAATTTCAACACCACAGGTGTTACATCCTCCCCCCGTTACAAAAAATTTCATCCCTAAAACTTTGAAAAGCAAGTAATTTTCATTATTACTATCTCAATTTGCACTACGCAAGTTATGACTCCCCTTTCATATAATCTGATCATAATAACATATACCCAATGCATTGTCGAATGGACTCAAGTGCTAATTTAGTTAGTTTAACACTAACAGTATCACCATGCCAAATTATAGAATAATACTGAATTATACTTCAAGAAAACCAAATCAATTACTATCTATTTTCCTCCATGCTTCCCTGCATCACTCTCACGATGTTATATAGATCCGAATATCACTTTAACAATGAACATTATGTTTCGTTGTTCCTAATTTACATAACCTTCATATTACATTCAATTCCTCAATTACAATTTCAACAAATACCATAACTATGGTAGACAAAACATATTAAAAATGAAAACCGCCTCACCCTTAGGCTCTATGTTCCTACGTTCTATTCACATGGTCATCAAAATTTCTTCCTCACCCAATCAATCACCGTAATTTGCCTACCACCAACCAATACCCTACTCAGGAGGCCACATCAAAGTGGACGTAGTCATAAATAAAGTGGTCTAAATCACGATTAAGTGGCAACTACATCCAAACCAAGTGGTCTAAACAACAATCAAGTGGCAACCACAATCAAACCAAGTGGTCTAAACCACAGTTAGGTGGCAACCACATCCAAACCAAGTGGACTCAACTCCCTTACAACTTGGTATATTCTAGTTTATACCTGCAATCTGGATACAAATGTTGTGAGTTCCATGACCACATGGTATCTCGCCTTCATTGCAACCAAGGAGCTACAAGTTCTCTATCCACACTCATGAAATAAGAAAGGAGTCCACATACACAAGGTTGAACAGGCCTCTTCACCATCACTGGCGGCATAATCAAACAAATAAAGCTCAGAGAGGGGCGGGAACTCAAATAACCAAATGAACTAGCCTGGCAAGTATCCAAACCTCAAATTCACAATGATCAAATGCTAGCAAGCATCCAAATTTTATATACTTATTAATCATATTTAAGAGGCATCCAAAAACCAAGCCTCAATTAGACAAACAAATATGCAATTACTATTCATATAATCAAATGTCCAAATTCCTACCAAATAACCAAGACTAGGAATTTAACCAAACTAATGCATATTCAAAAGCCAAATTCTTAAATAGACAACCAAACCCTAGGTACATACAATTGATATTTTGACAATATTGTAATCTTAATTCATATAATTGATACTGATGCCAAATTTTAAATTAAACTTATAATTGAACCTTAGTCCATAAAACATTCTGAATCCAATCATGTATCCAATTTACAATTCAAACATCTCCAATATAAGTATGCATTCAATTTTGAATCACATTGCATACATTCTTCATATGCAAAAGTCCATTGCTAACACTCAACCATCCAAACTGCTAGATGAAGCCATAACACAAAATCCACTCTCAATCCATACCTAAAAGATACAGTTTTAACAATCACATGCTTCCATCAAATTTATTAATCAAGGGATCTGAATTTCATAATAAAATTCCATATCTATACTACACAAAAATACACAAATTTACTAATCACATAATTAACCAATAAAGTTCAAGTAGAATCCAATGTGAATCCCACACAAAAATAACATTAAACATTTCCAATCATGGTACACATAACAATTTATTCAATTCAACCTGTTCAAAAGCAAAGTCCTTCATTGACATACACAAACATACCATTCATCACAACCAACACATAATTCATTACAGAACTCTTTCGATTATGAACTATTCACATATTGTTACTATAGCATGTCATATCCAAATCACGTAATCAAACCAATAAAGTTTACATGATCATATTTAACCAAAGGAATCTAAAGCTTTCGTCACAAATCATTTAAGCAATCCAAAATTGATTTCAGCTTTCAACATTTGTTCAAAACTTTATAGTTCCTCATTTCTCTTTTAATTACCTATAAATCCATAATATGAAATGCATCTAAGCACCACCATGCTTCCCTGCACTATTCTAGTCATAGCATGCATACGCTATTCCAAAATTACAATAATGATATCATGGCATTATTGCTTTCATTCCAAATCATATCCACTATACAATATCATATCAACTCATAATTATTAATTCACGGTTATCATTCATGTTCATTCCATATGGATATCCTTCATACATATGCAAAACAATTCATCCTATAATATCAACCCACTATCATTTACCTACCCTTTATTTCCTTACTCATGCCTTCAAATTATTCTATAACTCAATCTTCTTGCAAGTTCCAATGGCATGTCATTTCTTATATCTAATACCTTATTGCCATCATGAGAATTTACTGCTATCACAAAGAGTAGCAAAACTTATTACTTACTGCCTGGGACTTATCATACAGATAAGTCTTAGGCTCTGATACCATTCAATAACCCACTTTTTGAGGCGCAACTTTCCATTTTGCACTGTATTTCACTTGACTTTTCCCACTTTTAGGGTGGGTGCTCTGCCTAAAATTTAGCAGAGCCTCCTTTGCATTTCATTCACTCCAACGTATATAATCATACCCTACTCTATATTATACATTGACTTCAAAAAAATCAATGTAATAATTTCTAAAACACACATACCCACATTCCCACAACCCAAGACCTAAGTTGAGTCATGATGGCAATATACTCACTAACTACATGTAATTCATCTACAAAATGAAGATGACATGCCATTCCAATTATTATACATCAATTGATAGTTCATTAATATAAACAAACAAATACACTCTAAAATTTACATTATAAACTCATTATACTACAACAAAACTTATCTTCAAATTCTGCTCACCAATTCCAACCCTCAATTAGAATTCTTGAGGTAACATGAGTCCGGGCAACTCAGTAAGTAGACAAATGTATTAAACAATAATTAATCCAAAATTAGCATATTCGATATCAAATAATCAATATTACCAAATAAAGAATTTCATGTTATTTCCATCAAATCAAATAAGCTCATATTGAACCAATCTTCAAATTAAACATACAACAAAGGGATCTAATCCATCCCTCACATTAGACATCCATATCAATCCAAAATATCAAATATTCAATCTAAGGGATACTTAATATCCCTAACAACTGAATAACATCAACTTAAACAAATATGGGATATCAACTATCTCCAAATCAAAACATACATGCCCGAATTTCAAACAAATGGGATATACATTATCCCTAGCCATTTAATGGAAATAAATGCTTACTTAGTCTCTTAGCTTTAAACACTTTTTTCCAGCTTGACGCCTTTCATGCTTCTTAGATCATCCTGTACAAAGTAATATCTCATTCGTTCATAAGAAAATTTAACTAATGTACATGCTTCTTAGATCATCCTGTACGAAGTAATATCTCATTCATTCATAAGAAAATTTAACTAATGTACATTAAGGTATCATTTACTCCTCTTCCATAATCAATCTTAGGTAACTTTCTGCATAGTCACTCATATAGCCTTTCTTATGGAAGCAATTTGTTATGCAGGTTACAGATATCATTTACTTCATACCACAATCAAATCTACCTTATTCTCACACCAATCATGCTTATAACACAATTAGACCAAGCAAAATTATGTTTGATGCAAAAATCCCCCATGTTTCCTAATCACGAGAAACTATTCCTCAGAAGAATTCATGCAATATCACCATCATCAACTTTAGATCATCCTACAACCATTACAATCAAGTTATAAATCAAATTTCCTATTCAATTTACACAACTTAATATCAAATTTACCCCTAGGCTTACTGTTCATAGATGGGGTTAATGCATAATCATAATTTTTGAAAACTAAATCATTCCACAATTATCAAAAAGTATGGTTTACCTATTTTGCCTACACATTCAACACTAATTACCCACCATCTTCCCCAAAATTCATATTTAGGAATTGAGCATAAACCCTAAAATGAAAAATCTTAATAAATTAATTCGGGAAAAGCATGTCTTCAATTTTGGACATGGCTGTTGTCCCTATCTAAGAATCCCACTCCAATCATCCAAGATTTCTACCGTGTGGAGTAATCACTTCCCACACATCACATACATGAAATAAGACTTGTTTATGCTATTTACCACTTTATTTGAATTCAATTTCTAAAAATCACTCATTTAGTTATTTTTTACCGAATTTCTCTGAATTTTTATGCTATAATGACTTCACATGCCATTTTCATCCTAAAATGCATTCAAATCCTAAACCAAGATTCCCCACACATCACATACCTAAAACAAAATATGTTCATGTTATTTTCCATCTTATTTGAGGTCAATTGCCAAAAATCACCTATTCAGTTCATTTTAACTAAATTTTCCATCATAAGTCTCCATATGCTATTTTTATTCGAAGTTACATCCAAAAATCAAGCTAATGTTTCACACACATTACACTACACATAATAACTATCTTAGGCCATTCACATTGATCATAGATATGCTTTTTCCCAAATTCACCATTTCCATTCTTTTTGCAAAACATTTAACTCAATCATTCAAAATTGAAAATTGTCTTTAAAGTTCAATTTAAAACCCCATTCATGTCACATTATGCCTAATAAGCATGCTTCATTAGTCACTAAAGTCATATACATAACTTAACTCAAAATCACTGCTTGGGTCAATTTCACTTAAAACTACTAATGAAGTCATTCTCTTTATTCAATTCAATTTTTCATAACAAATTTCTTTATAAATCATTGTTTATCACTTCAATTCTTCACTTTACTGAAATGCAAAGAATTTTTTCCAAATTTCATCACCATAGGTGTTACGTCGTTCTACCATCGTATCTCATAACATGCCTATTTAGCCAATCTTAATAAAATCCATCTCATTCTTACATGCAAAACATAACCAAAGCATGTCTTTCTTTACCATAATTAATCACATCAATCAATTACACTTGTAGAATTCATCAAGCAGCACTTAAAATTGTAGGCATACAATTCATTACAGAGTTCATTCAGTTCAATACATAAACCAAAAGAATGCATATTTATCCAGATAAACATCTAGGACTTATGCCATGGCACACCATATCTGGTGAAATCAATCAAATAGCTAGCTAAGGCTCGCGTAACCATACTAGTCTATTGAATCTAACGATCATATTACAAATGATCAAACAAATAAAACTGAAATCAATTTCCAATACTAATCCTAACACTTTATAGTTTCAACACTTCAATTTCACATTTACATATTTGGTAAAACCACAATATTCAAATATAGTGCACATATGTGCACCCCTATGCTTCCAATGTGCCACTCTAATCATAGTGATTTCATACCACTAAATCATATATTTGTGCTATCATAGCACTATCATATTTATTTCATTTTAATCTCATACATGCATTATCATATTAATTCACAACTACTCCTCACATGTCCTTTTTCAAGACATTAGTTTTCTAAAACCCTTAAGTTAATATTTTCCATGTTCTCATGGGTTCGTCAACTTGTATTAGGCATGTCATTTCCTATTGCCTTCCAATAATCGTTGCCATCATGATTCTGAGCTTATCACTCCTGGTATCATATAATAACTTGACTCTAATACTATTTTGTAATGCCATGCCTAAAGGCCCATGCGTTCTCACATTCCCCTATAATTTTTTCCATTTCTAAGAAAAAATTCTGCTTAAAATCCAGTAAAGTCTCCCTTGAAATATGAGACCATATACCAGTGTAGTCATTAATTATATAAAATTATAATGTCAATAATCATAAAACAATAATGCTAACCATACAAATCAAACCCATACCCACAGCTACATGCCCATGACCAAAATTGAATCATAATGGAAATATATAGATCCATTCACAATGAACACTATGACATGCCAATACTATACAATATACATCATTTTGATTTTCCTAAATATCAATACACCTCATTATAGAAATCCAATTAAATTTCCAAATACATACACCTGAAGGGATTCCAACCCCAAGTTATCATACCATGATGAAAATATCTTCAATTCTTTGTCACCAACCCCAACCTACTATTGAAATTCTTTACCTATCCTATTAGATAAAAAATTAAAATAAAAAGGTGTGAGTCTCGAACAAACTCAGTAAGTAAGTGTGTTATAGATAACAATTAATCACAAACCACATGTTTTAACCCAGAACATGAACAAAATATGATAATATATAATCACACCATGAATATATACACATGAGGCTCAAGTTCTCCTAATTCCCATATAACAATCTATGCCATTCAGGTGTATGCAAGCATAACCATCAATGTGCCATCTAGGTACCTCACATCACATAATCATGGGATATAATTATCTCATCTATTCTATCCAGTGCAAACTTGGGATATTCTCTATCCTGTTCATTTAAACATCCATACTATAATACTTGGAGGTGCTAAATTGTGGATTATTATTATTAAGTTATGATTTTGCATTTTATATAGTGAGTAAATTGAAATTTTAATTTGGAGTATGAGAAATTATGAAATTCAAGATAAAATGGTGCATGCTGAATTTAATATGCACATGTGAAAATAATGTTATGATTAAATTGTAGTTGATAAACCCAAATGTTGGGTATTTGATGATTAATTAATGAGAAAAATTATGATTTTAATGCATGAAAAAATGCATGAGAAGTTTAGAAATTTTTTTGACATGATACATAATTTAAGATGGAAATTATTGTGTATATGTTTTAATAATTACATGATGTCATTTTAATTATGCAAGGAAATTTTTGCATTTTATGGGTACAATTTATGTTATAAAATCATATAAAAATTAGTGGAAAGGAATGAAATTAAATAAAGGAAAGATTGAGAAAAAAACAAAACTATATAAGTTTATTTTAAAAAAATGTTAAATTTGCAAAATGGGTCATTTGTGTTTATTTGTTTTGACATATATAATGGATGAATTAGAAAATGTGTTCAACTTAAAAGTTTTAGATCTTGAGATTGTCTTTCTAATGAATCAAGAATCATATAATTTCAATATCGAATGAAGACATTATGATCAAAACAATGAGACTATTCTAAATTACTAAAAAGTAACGATATGAATTATTAGGCCACTTTAATTAATTTTTTGACATATGTTTGTGATGATTTAGAAAACCATGTCAAAATGAAAGTCGTGGGTCTTGAAGTTTTATTTCCAATGCCTCAAAAATCATATCATTTGGATATAATATGAAAAATATATGGTGACATTACTGAGGCTATGTCTGGTGAAAAATTAAGGACAAAAAATAATGGGATTAAATTGATAAAATTAAAAATTATGTATTATTTATGCAAATAATTTTGGAAATTTGTATAAAAGACCCATTAAGATAAATATATATGTATGATGTGGAATTATCAATGGTTTATTGATTTTTATGTAACATTTGAGGCTTAATTATCAAGTGGGTGAGTGATGGCCCATAATTTAATTGAGGCAAGATAAGCATGATTAAATGTTATTAATTCTATCTATTTGAGAAAATTATATAGGTAATTAAGGTGTTAAGAAAAGAATAATTAAGTGACTCATTAATTGTATTTAAATGGATGAGATTAAAATAGAAAATGGTTTGATGTATATGGGTTGCAAAACACCTGTGGAGCTCCACAATGGAGCAAGTTAAAATGCTCCATCCTTTTCATCTCATAACTAAAAACCTATTCCTTCCTACGTTTTTGTTGCAACCCTTTTCCCTATCCATTTCCATCCTATTTTCATGCCATTTTCATGAGAAAAAATTCATGGTTTGGACGTGTAAATGATTTCCCATAGCAACCATTTTTGACATGAAGAAGAGATGGGCAACCATGTTTTCATCCTCCCCTGCTGCTGTACATGAGAGCGATGGGAGAAAGGAGATGGATATTCATTTCTAAGGAGGAATCAACCCCTGAGATAAAGGTAAATGCTTTCCCTTAGTCAATTTTGGATATTCTGTTTTGCTAGGGTTTCTTTAGATAGAAACGTGGACTACTTGTGAGGGGTTTTGGATATTTTTTTTTGGATTTTCATGGGAATTTCATGGGAGAAAAAGGATTATGGTGATTAGTGCAACAATGGAGTAATTTGGGCTAGATAATCCTATGGACAGCAACAAACTAGAATGTGGAAATGAGAAATTCATGGATGAGATGATGCCCAATGAAATTGACTAATTAGAAGTTTAATTAATTGAATTGCGATAATTTTAAGATGCTAATGATGTTAAACATAAAATGCATATTGCTGAAAATTCATAAACCCAAGTGCATGTTGCTGAAAATTCTAAGTTGTGTAGATTATTTGTTTGGTGAAATATTCCAATGAAAAGTAAAGTATAATTAAAGGGCTTAATGGAAGATCCTAAGTGACTGCTAATTGAGCATTATAATGAGGTTTTAGGTACCTTAAAAGAGTGATTAAAGAAGAGTGGAATTTTGGGCAGCACTATGAACAGATTTTGCACTTAGGAAATCATGTTTATTGGCTTGAATTAGTTTATAAAATGGAGGAGATATTACCTAGGTTTATGCCCTTGAAGTCACATTAATTTTCATATGGAAATGATGCATTGAGGATCCTTTATTTGTTGTTTGAAATGGGCAACATGGCTAAAATTTTCTAACTCTTGTGAATCGTGTTAAAATAACTTGAATGTTTACTCCGAGGGGGCTGTTTTGGCGTCCATTAAATTTACCAAATGTGGGAACTACTTAAGTGATGTTTGAATATGATTCCTTACCTCAAGTAAAGTGTTTTAAGTGAAGAAATCACTAAAATAGTGTCTTAAAATAATAATAATAATAATAATAATAATAATAATAATCCACAAATTGAGCCATATCAAGTCCCAACTTAAAATGAGTGATAATTTTCACTAAAATAAGTATTTGAAATATATAATGGAGTGTTGGGAGAAAAATGAAGTGACGGAATGGGTTTCACTTATTTTATGACTTAAGTAAAATTTTCATTTGAAGCATATGTAAATTGAATAGTGATGTATGTGTTACATGTGTAGGATTATTCAACTAGTGATGAAAGCTAAATTATGAACTTGAAGGATGGTAAAATGAACGTTTCTTAAGGTAAGCAAGCTACCTTTATTGTTTGTTGAATGCATGAATGGGGATATAAAATATCCGGTTGTTTGAAAATTCAGGCATGGATGTTTTGTTTTGAGAATTGTTGAAATCCCTTGCTTGTCTAAAGAATGAGATTTATGATGTTTTGAATTATTGAATGTGAGGGATAGATGTTATCCCTTATTCTAGGTATAAAGATATTATTTTTGTGTATGGATGCTTAAATGCGAGGGATAAAGAGTATCCCTGGGTTGAAATAGTGGATGATTATGATCTAAGGTAATTGTATTATGTAGCAGGGATAATAAATATCCCAGTCTAGAATTCTTTTGAATTTGTAAACATATTTGGGGATAGAGGATATCCCAAGTTGTTATACTAAATGATATGTATCATATCATGCTATATAAAAGTGTGTATTAATGGAATGATGAACATTCCATGATAAAGTATAATTATGTATGGTGTGCCTGAATGGCACAATTTTGTATTTTATGCTTGTTGAACATAGTGTTGATATGTGGTGCTTGCATGGCACGATATTCAATTTTTTGTTATTATACGCCCAAAAGGCATAGAGTATGCATGAAGAGAATGAGAATTTGAACCTCATGATATGATTATTTTATGTTGTTCATTTCAGTATAAGATGATAATGTATTGTATTATGATGATGAATGAACATAGGAATATACTATTGTTTATGCATGTTTTTGGTTAGAACATGTTATGCTGATTAATTATTTTTTTGTTATTTATGTCTACTTACTGAGTTGCTGGACTCATCCCTTCTTAATATTTTTTTAGCTGACAAGATAGGTAAAGAATCCTAACTACGGATTGGGGTTGTTAATCAAGATTTGAAGACATTTTAATTATGAAATGGTAAATTGGGATTGGAATCCCTTCATATTACATCTTTGCAAATTAAAAGTGTAATTAAATTTCTATAATAAGATTAAAATGATGTATATTATATAGCATGGGCATGTTATAGTGATATATTTATAATTGTAGTTGTGCAATTGCCATCATTACCTGGTTCCGATCTTGGGTGGAGCTATGAGTATGGGTTTGGTGTTTAGTATTTAAATGGAATTGATGTTTTATATTGCAGAATTATTAATTGTATGTGATATTACACATGTATATCAGGTGCAAATGCCTTATATTTTAGGGGAGACTCAGTCAAATTTTTGGTAAGATTCTTCTCTGAAATATAAGATGATAGCATTTTGCATCGGCCCCGGGGTGGTGTGGTCAAAACGCATAGCATGGGGGTGCAAGGCATTACACATACACAAGAATAAGTAGCATAAAAACATGGGATACTTTCTATTCCAAGTAATCTCATATGCATATCATAAAGAATTTACTAATCATACATCATAAAAGGATATCTGCTATCCCTATTCCTCCAAATATCACACAATGACATACGATAATAAAAACCATTCAATGCATAATTTGGGATATCTACTATCCTTAGTCATCCATACATGCCCAAATTCAAACAACAGAATAACTACTATCCCCATCCATACATTTAGCAAAAACCATGCCTACT
>JAYJMB010004111.1:0-13321 GCA_036873735.1 Pouteria campechiana | reverse complement strand
GGAGAGAGAGTTGAGTGTTGTTGCATTCTCGATTTATAAACCAATAAAACGATTAATCGATAATATGTTGAGAACACCACGAATTAAGCATCAATGAAATCAATCCTCTAGAGTTTTCATACCTTGATTTATTCTATTCAAAGATATCATTTTTATTTATTGTTCAATTATTTATCTCTTGGTCATCCAGATAAAGTGAGAATTATTCATAACAATAACTAACGAGAAATTAAAATACATAATCCTGTGGATACGATGCTCATTCATCACTATATTATAAAACTTGACACCATACACTTATAGTATAATTTGTAGCAAACAAGTTTTTGCCTTCTTTGCCAAGGATTGGTGTTATTTTGATGATTCACTAATATTGTAGAAAGATAATCCTAACTTTAATTTGGATTTTTGGTTTTTTCTTTTACTATATTTTTAGCTCTTTTTCTTTTATTATAATTAATTTAAATTCTTTAGCTCTTAGTAGTGTATACCAAATCACAAAAATTCTAATCTAATTCCATTTTATCCAAAATTTGAGAGAACTCTATGAGACATCTGGAGAGCAAAGCAAGCTACACCTATCACAATGGTAGAACCAAAGCAAAATGAGTAGCCAATTCTAAATCAGCAAGCAAATTAGAATACATAGAATCCAATAAGGGACTATTTCAAGCTGATGGTTAACGAGAACTACTCTAGTATCACTTGTCCAACCATCAATGTAAATAACTTTAAGTTAAAGCCAACACTAATCAATATGGTCTAACAGAACCAATTTGGGGGATCACCGAGTGAAGACCCTAACATCCATCTAGATATGTTCCATTAAATCAGTGACATAGTGAAGATGAATGGAGTACCAGATAATGTCATTCGATTGAGGCTTTTTCCATTCTCACTGAGAGATAAGGTAAGAGACCAGTTATAGAGTTTACAATTGGGGAGCATAATGACATGGGAAGAAATAATAGATAAACTCCTAGCAATGTTCTTTCCTCCAGCCAAGATAACTCAACTACAAAGTGAGATCGGCCAATTCAAACAAACAAATTTTGAGCCATTTTATGAATGCTTGGATAGATTTAAGCATCTGCTTGAAAGATGCCTGCAACATGATTTTCCAAACTAACTGCAGATCCAGTTGTTCTACAATGGATTAAATGGCCAGATAAGAACCATAGTTGATGCTACATTCGAAGGCTCTCTAATGGCAAACACTGTAGTTGATGCATATCATTGTTGGAAGACATGGCTTCCAACACATTTTAGTGGCCGAATGAGATAAAAATGGTGAGGAAAGTGGTAAGTTGTCTTGAGGTGGACTAGATCATAGCTCTTATAGCACAGTTGTCCTCTTTAATGCACCAACTTGCCATAGCCAATTTTGCCTCGAAAGGAGTGTCCAATGCAAAAGAGCGCTCTTCTTCTATACCAATTGAGGCATATATAGTTGTAGATCCAAGTAGAGAAGAAGTGCAGTATGTCAACAACAAATGCTACAATAACTTCATGGGGATTAGGCTAAAACTCAAGAGGGCAGGGGTGCATTGGGTACTTAAAAAATTACTACTTAACCCCTTTAGGATTAATTATTCCTCTAACAATCAATCACTCAATAAACTAAAACACAAATAAATAAGACATAAGGATTTTTATAGTGGTTTGAGTAAGCACTCTACTCCACTTTTCCAAGAATACTTTCCTCTTAGTATCTTGGGTTCCACTATTCCTAACAATAGAAATACAATAGTGCTCTTAGCACTCTTCTAAATTCTAACTTTAGGGGGCATAAATATAGTGCTCCCAACACTCTTCTAGATTCTAGCTCTAGGGGGCATATATTAATAGTGCTCCCAGCACTCTTCTAGATCTTAGCTCTAGGGGGAGTGAATAAATAGCTCTTGTTTGCACTCAAATAGTCACAACTCTTCTTAAGGCTAGTCTTAACCACTAGCAAAAAAAATTTGCAAAGAATGAATATCAAAAGTAAAATTATAGACATTTCTCAATAAGCATAGGGAAAGAAATTTGAATATTGAATGCAGAAGTAAACAATCTTCTCAAAGTTTGGTTGGGAGCCTTCAAAGAGAGTTGAGGAAGGTTTAAATGCAAGGCTCTTGATTCTTGAACGACAGCAAAAGGTTTTGGCTTGGATCAATAAATGCTTTCAAGAGATTTTGAATAACTTCTTTAATACTTGTCTTATTCCTCCTGCTGCAATAATGCTTTGTTTGAATTACAGTCATTGGTGGTAGGTGAGCTCCATTAATGATAAAAGATAGTTATGATTAGCATATTTGAATTTTTTAACTTTTGCTTAATCCTCGTCAGTTGAAATGCCTAAAGCACTGACCTTTGAGAAGATGATTTCCAGTTTCTTACTAAGCTTTGGTCGAGGTATTATTGTAATGGCTAACTCTCTCATCAATATGGAAAGGGCGATATTAATGCTAAATGAAGACCAACGATTTGGCTTGACCATTGCTCATCTTTTACTTATGAAAGATGAAATATCTGTCTAGCTATTCATAGGACAAAGTTCTCTCCTCTTCTAGTTTTTCTTTCATAAGTAGAAGTTGAATTATCCTTTCTAGTGCTTTGTGTTGTGGTTTGTTTGTTGAATTGTAGAGGCACGGATGACTTATTTCTTCAACACTTTTTCCATCAAGTTGTTTGTTGTAAGTGGCAGATGGATTGTTGGTGTGCAGATAGATTTTCTTTATTGCTTCATCTATTAGGTTGTCTGTTATAAGTGACATACTAAGCATTGACGCGTAGACAAATTTATTTCACGGCTTCATCTGTTAGGTTGTCTGTTGTAGACAATAGATGAGCTTCTTTAAATAGACAAACACCATTACTCTGCCAAATGAACCCTTTGCTCTGCCATATGACCTTCACTTCTCCGCTTTGTCTATTCATGGCAGATAATCATTGGCTCACTTATGATAGACAAAGTCTTTGCTCTACTATATGACCTTCACTTCTCCACTTTGTCTGTTTATAGCAAATGATCATTGGCTTACTTATGATAGATGAAGTCTTTGCTCTCCTATATGACCTTTCACTACTCCGTCAAAAGATCTTCACTTCTCTATCTTTTTCTGTTGTCAACAAACTACCATTGGCTCAACTGTGGCTTGCTTATGATAGACAAATTTTGTTATATGCATACTGCTTTGCATTCATCAAATATAATCTTCCACTTTGACAGATGAATAGTTTCATTTATTCTTTGTCTATAATGGCACTTCGAGTTTTGCTTCTTTACTCACCCAAGCCTTGACGCCTTGGAATTTATGTTCTGTGCTCATTTTTTGTAAGACCTATAACTTGATTGTGCATACTAAAATCTTGGCAACAACCATTAGTACATAATCTTTAACCAAGTTTTGTTTGTTATCGAAACCATGCACTTATACCAACAATATTATCCTAAAAATTGGAGGAATTAGGATAATCTTCATTATGGCAATACAAGGAAAATAATGAACCATCCTTTTGGATTTCAACCTCCACACCAATTTCAACCACTTTAGAAGAAGAAGCCATCTCTCATGGACCTCATGAGCACTTTTGTGAATGAGATCGAGCAAGGTTCTCTAGCAATGAAGTGAGAATTGATAACATTGAAACAATAATGGGCAACATTAACACTATCATGAAGTCTTTGGAGATGTTGATTGGGCAAATTATGAGCTTTTCTAATAGCTCAAATGGGGGTAATTTTCCAAGCAACATGGAGAAGAACCTAAGGGAGTACTGCAATGCCATAACTCTAAGGAGCAAAAAAGAACATGAACCACCAAAGATGCAAGGAGAGTCACAACCCTTCTCAGAGGAAGGAACCTAGGATGTAGCTCAAGGAGAGAGAGAGAGAGAGAGAGAGAGAGAGGAAGGAAGAAGTAAAGAAAAAGGAACTAAAAGGGAAGATTGCCAACTAGGGAGGATCACTTTTCCTAACAATGCTCCTATCCTAAAACCCAAACTCCCTTTCCCACAAAGATTTTAGAAAAAGAAGATAGATGAATAGTTTAGTAAGTTTCTTGAAATCTTTAAGAAAATTTAGATAAACATTCCTTTTTTAGAAGCTCTTGAGCAGATGCCCAACTACACTAAGTTCAGGAAAGAGATTAGGTCTAAGAAGTGGAAGTTAGAGGAAATGAGATGGTGAAGCTGACAGAGGAATGTAGTGCGATTCTGTAAAGGAGGCTCCCTCATAAACTAAAGGACCCTGGGAGTTTCACTATTGCTTGCACCATTGGATATTCCTCTTTTCATAAGGCATTATGTGATTTAGGTGCTTCCATTAACTCAATGCCTTTGTCAATTTTTAGGAAACTCGGACTAGGAAAGGTGAAGCCTACAACCATTACACTGTAGCTAGCAAATTTAGGGAGTCATTGAAGACATACTGGTCAAGATGGACAAGTTTATCTTTGCGGTGGATTTCATTATGCTGGACATGGAAGAAGATAATTAAGTACCTTTGATTTTTGGAAGGCCATTTCTAGCAACTAGAAGGGCACTCATTGATGTACAACATGGTGAGTTAACCTTACAAGATAATGACAATGAGGTAAGGTTTAACATTTACCATTCTTTAGATTGTCCACTTGAAAAGAATACATGCTAAAGGGTTGAGGCATTGCATTCAATTTTTACTGATGAAAATGTTCAAGAACCTTCAAAAAATTAGGCTACAAATGCTATTAACTAGGATTTGACAAGTTCAAAGAAAGTCATGAACTATGTTTTGGTATGGGATTCATCAAAACAAGAGCAGGAAAAAATAAAGATAAATCAGAATTTGTGCAAATTATTAAAGAGTATTGTAAGGATGATAAAGAGGCTAGTAAGATTAAGGCCAATTCAGATGGTATAGAGAAACTCAATGAAGGATCTGTAACCACAAAAGGATTCAAGTCCAATGGGCATCATCAATTGCTACACTACAAAAATTTGAATAGAAGTAGAGGCCTAAAAAATTTATTAATGCAAATTTTGAGATGAATCTCTTCTTGTGATGAATGGACCAAAACACCATAAAGAAAAAATCAACCTCAAAGACATTTGGTGAAGAAGGAAATAGTCAAGCTAATGATTATAACCTAGAACTACCTCTCATCTTTTCTCTCTTAGGATTTTTAGTCTTTTTGGTTTTGTTTTGATTTATTATTTTACTTAGTTACTTTTGGGTTTTATTAACATTAGGTGATCCTTCAAAGCCAAGCAAACCATTAATAGCAACCTTCCACCATCATCAACAGAGCACATTCTTTCACAAGGGAGTTTCTTTACCACCTCATTCATTAGTTTGCACATTGAGGACAATGTTCATTTTAAGTTTTGGAGGGAAGTCTATTTGTGTTTTGTGTCTTTATTTTACGTTTTGTTCATGTTCAATGTTTATTTTATTTATAATTTCATTTAATGTGTTATTATGATTGTGATTATGTCTTTGATTTTTGAGAAAAAAAATTATTCTGAGCATTAATCAAGATTCTTATAGGGGACCAATGATTTGAATAGGATTTATAACAATCGCTAAGAAAATGAAGAATTTCAATAATTTCTGTGTGCTTGACCTAAATACTTGTCTAATTTGCCTTAGATTCCTTACACATTTGATCACATAGCCATTTCTTTTTAAAATTTCATTGAGTACTTAGAAACAATTTAGGTGACTAAGTATGCATAACTCAATTCGAACTCTAGAACTCATTATAATTATGGTTTGAGACAAACCGTAGATATAAAAGAAAAGCATGCATAAAAAATTCAGCAATTAGTTGGGGGGATCACATCTCCATGAAGTAAAAAGAAAATAAGTTTGGGGGTGTGGTAGTATTATAGCCCAAAAATTTAGGGAGATCACATTCCATAGAACTAAAAATATGATAAATTTGAGGAATGTGATAGTAATATAGCCTACAGAAGGGAAACAAGTGAAAACAAACAAAGTAAAATGTTACGTGCATATCTAGTGTAGTCTCTCTTAAATTATGAATTACTAGAGTTTTCATTGAACATGGATTACTTGGAAGCATAAATCAATCTAAGTAGGAAGTGATCTAGAGTCAAATGGCTATAAAGCTTTGTACATGCACAACGGAATGGAAAGTAGAACTGATAATGTTCAAGTTGGAATTCTAGAAATGAATGACATTCCAATGTTCCGTCCAAGCTATGTTGATTGTCTTGAGGTCTTTGGATAATGAACTTGATCAATGTTGTGTTTGTGTTTTGCTCGAGGATGAGCAAATAAGTAAGTTTGGGGGAATTTGACAAGTGAACTTTATTCACTTAGATATCATATTTTTCAAGCTTGTTTAATTGTTTCTCTTGAGAATTTTTGATTTTTTTCATTTATTTTTATTTTTTTTTCTAGGTACATTGAAGAGTGGAAGAATTGATAAAGAACTAAAAAAACAAAGATTGCAATCAAATTGTTGAAGGAAGGATAGAGGGGAGAAACCAAAACATGAAGGAAAGTGGGCAGTAAGGTTGGTGCCATAGAGCCTAACTCAATTGGAGAACCACCATGTAGGCAGCAATTTTGGCATCGCGATGCCTGTGATTGTGAATTGCATGTGTAGAAATTCTACTCCCCAACTTTGCAAGATAAAACCTCATTTTGGTTAGTTTCCGAGGGTTCTTTTGCTAGGGTTTTTAAAGGTCTTTGGCTAGGGTTTTTAGGAGCTTTTTGAGGACTTTGGAAGAGATGAAGTTTGGGGGTTATGAAGATCAAGGACAAGAGCGGATTCAAGGATTGGAAAGTCAAGCTGAAAGGGGAAGATCTTAAGCTTTTTTTTATTTCAATTGCTTTCTTTCTTTGTATCTTAGACTTTATTTTGGGGATTTAAACTCTGATGATGTTGAATAATTATTTGATTGATTTAGGCTCCATCGTGTGTAGCTAATCTTCCCATTCTAGAGGAGAGATGGATTTTATGTGGATTTCATGGATTAATCAATAATTTGCTTGATTAGTTGTGTAATTAGTTAATTTGTAATATTTGGCATTTAATCCCTTCAATTGATTGGCCATCTATTGAATGATCATGTATTTAAGGTTTAACACTTAGGAGAGATAACCCCAAATAGGATCTGGGTATCACAACAGAAATTCATAGATGACTCAAAAGAGCTTCTAGGCTTTATGAAATCATTCTAGATAATCCTAGATGTTAATGCATTCCTAATGTTTTGATTTTTATAGGGATTTCAAGGTTAGAAAGTTAGGAATAGATACTTGACTTAGCACTTCGGAGAGAGAGTTGAGTGTTGTTGCATTCTTGATTTATAAACCAATGCAATGATTAATCGGTAATATATTAAGAACACCATGAATGAAAGTTTTCATACCTTATTTATTCTATTCAAAGTTATCCATTTTATTTATCATTCAATAATTTATCTCTTGGTCATCTAAAAAAATTTAGAATTATTCATAATGATACCTAATGTGAAATTAAAATACACAATCCCTGTGGATATGATACTCATTCAATACTATATTATAAAACTTGACATTGTATCCTTTTGGTATAATTTGCAGCAAACATAAAGTTAGACGAAAGAGATAACTTAAGAGAAGAAGAAGAACTTATTACTTATTCTTTCTTGAGTTAAAACCTTCATTCATCTTTCAAACAAGCTGAGAGCCTTTGTACTTAATCCTTCTACATCATTTTGAAAATCCTCCAACTACCTTCTAGGAAGTTCATTTTCTTCTGCATTTAAAGATTCAATTTCTTCCCATGAACTTATAGTAAGATATTTGTAAAGTGTGCTTAAACTTTCACATCCTTATATCTTTGTAATTGCCTTGAGCTAGGAAGTGTTGACAAGGCACAAGAAGAGTTGCGATTGTTTATGTGCAGGTAAGAGCTACACTATGTATACCCCTAGAGCTTGAATCTAGAAGAGTGCCAGGAGCACTATGTATGACCGCTAGAGCTATAATCTAAAAGAGTGTTAGGAGCACTGTATATGCCCCCTAGAGCTGGAACCTAGAAGAGTGATGAGAGAACTGTGTTTAAGCCCTTGTCACACCCTGCCTAGGGGTGTTTTACCATTAACCCATAATTTCTCCATTTTTAATGAAAATATTCTGTCAAAAATCTAGCAGAGTCTACCTTGTAATATTTGGATTTACGCCTAGCATACATTAATCATACAGAATTGCAATTTTAATAATCATAAAACACTTGCACTAATCAGTCTCTATATCTACATATTTCTAGCATAACCATAAAACACACCCACACCCACAGCTACCTTAGATCGAAATGAATCAAGAAGGCAATACACATTACCAGAATCATATAGATTCATTCATGCTAACATAATTTACTGTGACATGCTAATACCTTCCTTTTATGCATCATTTAGAATCTTAAATACGCTTATACAAATGTATTATGAATTAAAATTCTTAATTCTTATACCAAAAGAAAATGTCTTCAATCTTGTTCACTAATCCCAATCCACAATTGGGATTCTTTATTTGACCTGCCAACTAAAAACATAGAATAAGAATACATGAATTTGGCAACTTAGTAAGTAGGCAAAAATAGAAAGAAATACTAAACCCAAAAACAATATTTTCCAAAGTCAAAATGAGCATAAATACATAACTAGGAAATCATACCATGAGGCCTAATTCCTCATTTTCTAATACAATACTCTACACCCTTTAGGCACATACAATTATACTTGTAATCGTGCCATTTAGGCATCTCATATCACCTCTAAGCCCCTCCAACTCATCATATCACAAAGGTGTCATACAAGTACAACATATCATAACTGTGTCTTTTAGGCCCAACATCATGTCATTATTTCTTATACAAATCCTAGAATGTCTTTCATTCCATCAACATATACATTCATTACATTATCATATTGGAGATTTCTTACATCATTAGCACATATACAACAAAGAGAATAACCTTAGGATAATTCTTATCTCCATCCATCCAATCTATTCATTTACCTTATAAGAACCTCAACAATGCTACTTACAGGGGGGGGGGGGCGTTATCTATGATCCCCATCCCCATCAAACCAAGCATTCACATATTGTCTTGATTATCAATTCATATACCATGATGAGATATTCTTTATCCCTTCCATCTAGACATTCATATACAAGAATACATATTATTATATACCAAGACATAGGATACTTCTATCCCCAGCAATCACAAGTTCATAGCGTAAGTAAAACACAAATCCTTGTAATTCAAGGGATACTCATCATCCCTAACATTCAAGTATATAAGTTCACTACTCACTATAGTAACATCACTTGCATTCTTACCACACTCAATTCATTATAATACATTACCATTAATTATACCCAACATACATAATTCCCTCACCCAACTTCATTAGGATTCTAGGGTTGTATTCAGGCCTGTCACACATAGTTTACCTTAAATCAGAGCATTTTCTCAAACATCTCATATACATTATAACATTTCTATAAGGTGTTTATAGGGGGTTTCAATTCCAATATTATACATCCATCATATTGTACAGTTCAATAGCTAACTCATCCTAAAAGAAATCAATTAAACCACTTAACTAAATAAAGTAGTTACTTAATTACTTTATACATAAAAATCCTTTTCACCTCCACTTAGATTATGGTCTAACATTAGCTTTTCATTCTCAAATAAGCCTCAAAACACTATAATTACTGAAATTAATCTTTTACCCCATAGTTTTAACCCTCATTCTCCTCATTTTCCCCCAAAAATACTATTCACCAAACTTTAATCAATGCCCAATTAAGTTCCAAAACACTATCATGCACTCATCAATCATTTTCCCCCATGCCTCCTTATCATGTTATCTTACAAAAATGACTAATCCTAGGTTCTTCAAAACCCTAGCAAAGCAGAAAATAAAATTTGGTTGGGAAAAATGAACTCACCTTCCATTTCATGCATAGCTGTCCTCCCCAAACAAGAATCCTAGCTCCAGGCTCCTATTAGCTCCCTCGAATAGCTGGAAACTAAATTTTCTTTCTTCTTTCTTCCTTAAAACAACTAAAACTTGGGTCTAGAGGTATAAATGATGGGTTACTTTCTTAAAATTCTTGTTTTTGTAGCTAAAGAAGTAAGAAATTAGGCTAAGTGGTGTCAAGTGCGAGAAGATTGGGCATGGGAAAAAGGAAACGGAACAAGTTTATGAAGAAACGGGATGAAATGGCTTTAAAAAGCCACCACACCAACTTGCCCATCGATTGATGCTTCAACACTAGATTTGGTCACCATAGCACCAAAAATTTTGGACATCGCCCATGCCTCCATTTCGACCCGACATTGAGATGCCAGCCCTGCTACCCCCCCTTATTGACTCATTTTTCCTCTATTTGTTTTGTTCTATTTCTTCTCCACTTTAATTCCTTTCTATGCATATCTTTTGGGCCATGAATTTCCCATATAGTAAAACATAAAATGCATCAAACATTATGACTTAAATAACTAGAAATAAAATCATATAACCATCCACATATGATTTTAATTAGTACAATTTAATGTCACTTCGATGCAGTTCATACCTACTTGAATCATTTCATTTCAAAATGAATTTCTCCTCATCTCAAATCATCCCCTCTATAGTCATACTAACAATCCACTACATAAATAATCAAAATTAACACCTTGGGTGTTATAGACCACCCTCCGCACAAAAAGTTTTAACCTTAAAACTTGAAGTATCATTTGATTCTTGTTATTCACTCAAGTTTGCAATTCCATTTACATTTTGAAGATCTATGTCCACATGATACACTATGCAAGTTGTATCTTACTAATCATATGTTTTGACCATCCAATAAATAACTTTATTTTTAATAGCAATAACATTTGCACAATTCTTTATGCAAGGTGCTCAAACTGTTAAAACAATCTAATTTAAGCAATATAGGAATAGACCTTACATGATAGACATCACTTTCCAATCACCCAAACATGGGAATCATATGTCATTTTCATGCCACACAAGCATACAGAAATTTATGGCAAATACAACCATAGTCTTATGCTTAAGGAGGCACATGTCCTCTCTATTAGTATAAATGTGTAGTTTTGATAATAAACAAAACTTAATATAGATTATGTATTATTGATTATTGCTAAGCATTTAGCATGCAGAATCAAGTTGGAGACCTCACGAACAAAAGAACATAAAGAAGAATCAGGAGATATTCCAGGGTGTCAATCTATGTGATTGAAAGACAAATAGCTTGGGCAAATGCAAAACCCAGAGATGAAGTACCGCTATCGTCAAAGTTTAAATGAAAAGAAATCAATCGAGTCACTATTCATTTATCAAAGTGAAGTTTATCTTTGACTAATGCAAAGCAACAAGCATACAATAGACTTCGTCTATCATAAGTTATTGATGAATAGCTTACCAATCCATTGATCGTCTATCAGAATAGACAAATGCAGAGCAATAGTATTCATCTGTGCTTTACAATTCATCTATTACTTACAACAGACAAACTAACAGATGAACTGCTAGAAAGATGATTCATCAGCGCCTTTACAATTCGTCTGTTACTTTCAATAGTTAAACAAATAGATTAATTGCTGGAAACATGATTCATCTATGTCTCTACAATTCATCTATTACTTGCAATGGATAAACCAACAGACATACTACTAGAAAGATGACTCATCTATGCCTAAATGATTCGTCAATTACTTGCAATGGACAAACTAATAGATGAATAGCTAAAAACAACTTGTCTATGCTAACTGGATTTGTTTACTACTTGCCATAGACAAACTAGAAGATAAAGGGACTTTGTCTGATGGGCAACTGGACAGATACTTTGTTTGTCATAAGTAAAGATGAGCAATGGACAAACTAAATCATTAGACTTTATCCAGAATTAATGAGGCTCTTTGCAAACTGATGAAAGAATTAATCATTGTAGAATCTCTTCGACCGATACTTATTAAGAATTAAAAAATCATCTTCTCCAAGATTGGTGCTATAGGCATTCTAACATACAAGAATTAATCAAAAGATGGTGAATTAAAATATGTTAATCAGAATGGTCTTCTAACATTAATGGACTTGAGCTAGTAGTTGAGGCTAGATTCAAGAAGAGATGCAATTTTCTAAGTGCAGAAAAGAGCTATTTATTTATGCCCCTTGGAGTTGATATCTAAAAGAATGCTGGTAGCACTATGATTACACCCGATAGAGATGAAATCCAAAATAGTGCTTGGAGCACTATGGTTATGCCCCTTAGAGCTAGAATCTCTAAAAGAGTGCAGGGTGCATTGATTGTATTTATACTATTGGAGATAGTAGGACACAAGATACTAAGAGAAGAGTGTTCTTGGAAGAGTAGAGTAGGGTGTTAACTTGAACCACTATAAAAATTCCTATGCCTTATTTATTTGTGCATTGATTGAGTGATTAGATTGATTACTAGAGGTACGTTTGATCCTAAAGGGTTTAAGCAAATTTTTAAGTACCCAATTCACTCCTTCCCTCTTGCGTATTTGCCTAAGCTTTGAGACCAACAAGTGGTATCAGAGTAGACTACATAAACACTTGTACTGATCCAATGGCAAACCCATTATCCTCTTCTTTGATATTTGCCAAGGGGCAATCATTTACCGGCCACCACTATTTGATGAAATCAACCTTTCTTACTAGAAGTTGAGGATGAAACAATTCATTATAGCTAATGATAGAAGGCCATTAAAATAGGAATCACCCTTCCCATAAGTGGAATAAGTGCATGGACTAAAGAGAAGGTCACTTCAGTTCATAAGGCAAAGGCTATGAACTCTTTGTTCTGTGGACTATCTTCAACTAAGTTTGATAGAGTATCTTCTTGCACTACTGTAAAAGGTATATGAGATAAATTAGTGTCTATCCGTGAAGGAACCTCACAGGTCAAAAGGACCAGGAGGAATATGTTAATAGGAGAACTAGAAAATTTTCGAATGAAAGAAGGGGAGAGCATATCAGAAATGTATGCTCATTTTTCAAAAATTACTAATGCTTTGAAAGACTTTGGAAAAGAAGTCACAAATTATGAATAAGTAATAAAGATACTAAGGGAAATACCTAAATCCTAAAACCAGAAGATCATAGTGATAGAAGAAGCAAAGGATCTGAACGTGCTTCTAGTGGATGATCTCATCAGCTCACTAATGTCAGACATGCTAATCAACAGTAAAAGAGATGAACCAATGAAGCAAAAGAAAAGTATTGCTCTGAAGGTAACCAAGGAGAGTAGTAGTGACCCTATATCATAATATAGAGATGATATAGC
>JAYJMB010004110.1:0-13323 GCA_036873735.1 Pouteria campechiana | reverse complement strand
CGACCCTTACTCACACTACTACAGAAAGTTAGATTGGAGCAAGGTTCTAAATTTGGGTGCCCACGACAGCACCACCACCAAGTGATTGTCATAACATATTTATGAGGCCATGCTAACTACCTTCAGTGGTGTGGAGATCTCTACCAATTGATGCATTGGATATGTAGACAAGCTAGCTCTATGAATAAATGCAACTAATACAAAATACTCGGAAGCACCTATATCAAATAAGACATATGCCATATAGTTATAGATGTGGAGATTTCCTATAACCACATGATCCATTACTTGTGCCTCTTACACTATGGCAGCCTAAACAACTATAGTAGTCTGGAGCCTCTGCTTTGCAAATTGTTGCCCTGGCGATACATACATCCACAACCTTGGCCTCTCATCTATAGGCCACCAAGCATAGGCTGGGGAGGTGCTCTAGAAGCAACACTCTCACTCTTCCCCTGAAGAGTGGAATAATGCAGTCTAATGTAGCCTGGCTCACCACACTGATGGCAAATAATCAGTCTCCTCTGCTTTGCTCCTCGTGGCTAGTTGGTTGTCTAGCTCTGCTCTCTAGACTGAGTAGGGGTCTGCTTAGTAGGCTTCTTTCCCTCTCTCTTCAATATTGGAACATTGTGGCCTTAGATGTCTAGGTTGGCCATAATTGTGACATGTTCTCTTTGAGGTGACACCACTACTCAGCTCAGTACAGAGCTTCTTCTTCTGCCCTAAGTCATGCAACTTTTCTTGAAAGTTTTGGCGCTCCTCTTCCTCTCTCTCAGCTATTTGGGCCCACTCTAAAATATCCTTATACTTGGTGAACATAAAGAGGGCCACATTCTACCTGATCCTCCATCATAGACCCTCTTGAAATTTCTAGGCCGCCTTTAAGGAGTTTACTTGGGCCCATGGTACGAATTGGGCTAAGGAGTGGAATTACTCATCATATTCTGCCACAAGTCTCCTCCCCTGCACTAGTGTCATGAACTCGGTCATTTGCTTCGCTCTCTCACTGGCGGGTACATAATGGTGGAAGAGCCCATCTCTAAACTCTTTCCATGTCAAACAAGCTTGTGCAGCTGACAAGGTCACCCTCTCTATCTTCTACCAGCGTTCGGCTTTGCCCTCTAGTTGGTAAACAACATACAACACCTTGTACTCTTCCGAACACTACATATAGGTGAACACCTTCTCCATCCTAGAGATCTAGTCATCCACAACCCTGTAGTCGCTTTAGCCTCTAAATACTGGATGCTTCATATTGTGGAAGGCCTTCATGTTTAGCCCCAGACCTGGATGAATTTGTGAAGTCTGGCCCACTTCCACTATCGACTTTGGCACATGGGTTGGCCTCCTAGTGGGTCCAACAATGTGAGTAGGCTCATTTGCTGGTCTCCTCTAAGCCTGTATGAAGTCTTGCATTATTTGGGTGAGGCTAGCTACCATTACCATCATGATAGTAAACTCTGGTTTGACTCCTAGTACTGTACTGTAGGCCCCTACCAGCTCCTGTATGGTCTCTAGCTACTGCCTCACCTCAAGTTCTAGAATAACCTCTTCTTCCACATCAGTAGAGGCTAGCCTTGAGTCACTGCCTCTAGCCGGCTGGCTTTACTCTCTCCGATCCTCTCTAATCACCACACTTATGTATCTAGATTGAGTGGTTCACCATGGTTGCTCCTCCACCACGGGTGCTTTGCCCTTGTCCACTAACTTCTTGGTGATCCACTCACTTGCATAATCATGCTTTCTCAAGTTCAATGGCTCAAAATGAAAGGTTCATACTTACAGGCTAAGCTAACGCTTCCCCATGTTTTTAAAATATACTAATGCAACCTAAGCATGTCATTACTTAATGATTTGACAGTCATACTTCACACTTATACAACCTTGGGTGCATCAGGCTCTGATACCACCTGTAACGCCCCTCCTCCCCGAAGCCTAATTAGTGGTAAATTTAGAGAAAAATCCAATAGTCTCTCCTGTTAATTGGTCAATATCGGCTCGAATACCAATATGACATATTGCCCTTTCTATCAGATTACTACCCTTTCACTCTTTAGTGCATTAGGTCCATCTCGGCACTCCTTGGCTAGAAGCCAACTACGCCCACACAGCCATACTACTGTATCCAGTGGCACCCCACCCTTATTGCCATACAAGAAGACTAGTTCTCCATAAACACGCATACACAAGCTACTTAGGCAAACATTGCAATTAGGCTATCCAGGCCAATAGTGACGCTGGCTGCCCACACAACCACCCACTAGCCAACCAGGCCACTCCTCGCCACATGACAGACACATGTTGGCCCCATGGCTATCATAAAATACATATATGAGCCACATTGGGCTCCATGCCAACCAGGCGCCAAAATAAAAAAATAATGGCACTCCCAGGCATAAAATACATATATAAAAATCCTAAAATAAAATCCTCATTTCCTAGTGTATTCAACTCTTTTTAACTTGAAATAATTGTTTTCTATTTCCAATAATATGAAAAATATTTGATCCAAATTTCAAGTCAAAATAATGTAAATTGAATAATTTAAAAATAAAATATAAAAATATATATTAGATGGATTTATACATCGATTTGCCTCTCAAAATATTTTCATCAATTCACTATAACATAATAGAATTTTTGTAAAAATTTCAAATTAAAATAAGTCAAAATGAGAAGATTAAAAATAAAACAAAAAAGGTGGGACATTATCAGCATCTTATTTTCAGGGTATTTAGTGTTCATATTTCTTTGAGGTGGCAAACAGTGGAATTTATTTATGAAATTTGGTATGCTAGTATTCAGTTAGATTTGATTTAACCAAATATTTTTATTTTCTTTAAGATAATGTCACTAAATTGGTTTTCAATTAACCTAAAGAGGGGTACTTAGTAAGGTATTCTGTTAGTGCACTGTTCATCTGAATTCCTTTCTGATTTTTCCTATTATTTTCAATGCAAATAATTCATGCTAATACGATACATGAATTATGGTTGCATGGGCCAAATAATGCATGTTTAAAATTATGTAATCCATACACAAAAATTTAAGATTACAAGTGCCCTAATTGTAATTATTTGTCAATCTTAATGAGAAAATGTCAATAGAAAAATGCAAAACAAGAAGTTAAAGACGAAGCCATGGTCAAAAAGCATAAAGCTATTCAAGAAATTCGAGCTATCTACATCAACTAAAGAAAACTTGTCTGAGATAAAGAAAGAAGAAGAAGATCCATCAAATACTCAAACAGAGGAAGAAAGAAGAAATTGTTGCCCAAACAATCATGAATAAGAGAAGAAAACTTTGCCTGATCAACAAAGCTAGAAGAATGGATTAGTCTAAGGATAGAATGACAATATGAAGAAAGAAGAAAGTGCAACTTTAACTGAGCCAGGACAAACAAATCAAGATTAAAGAACGAAGGAAGTTGCAAGAAGAAACCCCTTCCATTGCTCAAAGTGTGCAGAATAATTGAAGATCTTCACCTCATCTTCTGATCAAAAGGTCATCTGTCACAACAGACAAATTATCAGCCAAAGCAGAAGATGGTAGAAGCTGCATAGTGAGGATAGACAAACAAACAAAGGCACAATTGTCTATAACTTACAACAGACAAATGCGATGTGCAAGACAAAGTAGAACATAATTCATTTATCACTTACACTAGACGAATACTACACTTCGTCTGTTCGAGCAAGTTAAAGTTAGTTTCGTCTGGCACTCTCAACAAACAACAAGGAACAAAAGAAGAAAATCATACTTTGTCTATTAGTGCAAGACTGAGCTAACTTTGTTTGTCACCTCTAACAGATGACGAAGAACAAAGGAAGCACATCCTACTTTGTCCGTTCATATAGAAGATGTTTGTTAATTGATTAGCCTATCTTCACCAGCGCCATCTAGAGATGATCTATTATCTACAATAGACAAACTATATAGATGAAGGGTCGATCAACAGACAAATCTTATAGAGGAATTTTGGTAGATAAAGAAGAGTTTGTCTATCAATCAATTGAACTTCATCTGTGTCATTCAAAGTTCATCTGTTATTTGCAATAGACAAATTATTCTTATGGAAGTTTAATTGATAGATAAACCTATGAAGAATTTGTTTGCAACTAATGGCAGATAAATGCAGACAGAGAGATTGTGAATTGTTAGAGGAAAACTCAATTTATGTGACTAGCATACAAATGACATCTGGGCTCGTGCCATCCTTGTGCGGACTTATACCACTCACCATTTTTGGCAATAAGTAGTACTGCAAGAGTTTCAAAGCTATGATGAGTCAAACAAGGAACACCTTTTTACATAGCTCATCCTCCTCTCTAAATGGCAATATAGCAACTCGAGACAAATCAGGAAGACCTGGACTTCAATGGCAGAAAACTCAAACGGTCTTATTCATTCAATGTTGCTCTTGTTTCTACATTCAATGGATCCCATCTTCTCCAGCTGTTGGGATTTTGAAGAAGCTATTTAAGCAGAAGAAGCAGGATGATGCGGTAATGGTGAAGGAACCTATTCTAACAAGCTTAAGTATATGTAAATCCTTCCACCCATGGATATGAGCTTAATTGTCTTACATCTTTTATGAGCTACAATCTGCTTATCTTCAAGGCCATTTTATTTACATTTTGGGAAGATCTTTATTTATTGATAGAGGTAAAAATATCATATCTTCCCCTATGCTTAAATGTGTAATAGTTTTCTGGTTAATTTAAAAACCAGAGAGTTTGTGGTAAACTCGGTAAACCTCGTTGTAATGAGTTATTTGTGATCTCTGGAAAACCATCAAGTTTGCTAGTGAGCTTCAAAAATAGTGAGTTGGTAATGAGCTTGCAAAAATTACTAAGTTTGTCATGATCTTTGAAACAAGTGAGTTTCCTAGTGAGCTCGTGAAACCAGAAGATGTGTTAGGGACATTTATATATTCCATTGTACAATATATAGTGAAACCTAAGGCACAATGAGTTGGTTTCCTTAGAAAAGTGGATGTAAGGATGGGGTTTTGAACCACTATAAAAATCATCTTGTCTATGTATGTGTATTTATTTTATTTATCTGCACTTTACTATTCTATTATTCATCTTACGCCACACCACACACAAGCACAAAAAGAGAGAAATGATCCAACAAGGATTAAGTAAAGAATTTTTATTTACCCAATTCACCCCTTCCCTCTTGGGTTAAGCCACCCATGTTGATGAGGCATGGGGAAATGCTTGCATGTTGGGAGAAGATGGGGATAGCTATTACATTGATATTTATATTGATTGTTTTATTGATAGTCCATGCTCCACTTAATTTTATACACATGCACTTATGTTTGATTTTCAAAATCCTATTTAGTCATCATGTTTAGCACATTTAAATCATTTATTTAATAAATCACATATCCAAATTAATTATACATCCATTAAATATAATCTTTGTATAATTTTATTACTTATTTCTCAATTAAATTTGATTTTAACCAGAACTCTCCAGAAATTACTAGTTCAGCTTTTCACATACAATTTTTGATTTTTCTTCACCTATAAATCATTGATTAATATATATCCTCATCATCCTCACATTAATATGTATTTTTATCCATTTTTAATATTTTTTCATAGTAAAATTTAATATTTTCCCAAATTTACACATTTGGTATTCCACCACTTTAAATTCATTTTCTTTTTTGCTGAAATCATTTATTTAACACACTTTAATGTATTCCTAACTTCATCCTCATATTTATATTAATAATCCACTTGATTTCATATATGTTTTATAATAATTTCCTCATAAATTTAATTATACAGCAAGTCAAACCAGCAAAAATCACCAAACATTTACAGTTGCAAAAATTTATATTTTTGAAATTTTTAAGGCCTTACAATAAATCAATTAAACTAAGCATAATTATGTTTCTATGTAAAATCCCTGTGTTTAATATTCACAATTAATTTTTCACATCAAGAACTCATGCTTAATCACATTAATCTACTCCAAATCATACCACAAACATTGGAATCAAGTTATTGATCAAATTCCCTTATCAACTTACACACTTTTGTACCAATTTACCCTTGGGGTTACTTTTCATGATTAGGGTTAATGCATAATCATAATTTTTCAAGTTTAAATCATGCCAAATTCATCACAAAACATGTTTTACTTGTTTTCCCCATGAATTTAACAACAAACCCCCATCATCTTTCCCAAAATTACTATTTATAAAACCCTAATTGTACCCAATCATGAATTCTTATACCCCAAATCATGCCAAGCATGTTACAAATCATATATTGATTAAATTTTCCATCAAATTTAGTATAAAACCCATGTAAATCCCACTACTTCACTTTTTACAAAATGGGTTCCAAACCTTAGCAAGGCAAAAACATCAAATCAAGTTGAAGCAAAGGAACTTATCTCAAATTCATATGCAACTTCCATATCCAAGAAAGAATCCAACTTCAAATCCTCAAGAACTCCTCATAGGTTCTAGAAAATGCAAGAACCCATCTTCTTCCACCACTCTCACAATGGCTTTTTAGGTTTTTGGGTTTATGGATGATGGATCAAACTCTTAAACTCATACTTCCCCTATAAAATCAAGCCACATGGGGTCTAGAATCAACGGTTTGGGCATGGAGACTAAGGGAAAATAGAACAGAGAAGAAATAAAATGAAATGGGCAAAAAAAGAATGGTCTTGCTCATTTATCTGATACTAGTGCCATCGGCACTAGAATCCAGCGCCGTAGTGCTTGCCCGTCTGTCCACCACCTTGCCTGATTGTGGTCTGACATCATGGTGCCCATTTTGGTGCCACCTCACCTTGTGCGCCCCTGTTCTGTGGATTTTTCTTCACTATAAGCATTAATTTCTCACATGTAATTTATCCCTCTCTAATAATCATAGATAGACATAACAAACCACATTCAAATACATAATAATACCCTCCATTATATATCAAAATCATTAATTCAGCACAAACTAACATTTTACACAAATTTTCTACACATTTAATACAATCCAATACATTTTATCCCAATTTGATCATTTAAATATTTTTTTCAAAAATTACCCCCTTTTTAACACCCTAGGTGTTACAGACCTCCCTCCTTACAAAATGTTTCATCCTCGAAATTTTTAGTATCAATCATAGATGAACATTCATCATCATTTGCTCAAAGTCTCATATCATTTTTCATTAATCTCTGTTGGATTTTTGTTAGAAAATTTACTTGAATTATGAATCTTCCAATACTTATAATCCTTAAATTTTACAAATTTTTTCTAGATGAAAACACTTTTCTGATTGTATTATAGTCCTTTCTATCTTAATAGCATTATTAACTATTGCTATAGGCATTCTAAAGGTGCGATGTCTTCAAATAACAATGATTTCAGAAGTATCAAAGAAGCATCACTCGTAGAAGCTCTCCATCATTTTAGAAGTGTTGAAGTCTTTACTTCAGATATTCTGAAGCCGCGAGAACACCTCAACGGTCGGAATTTTGAACTTTCCTTCACATTAAATGAATGCCATCCTCCAAAATGGATAGATTTTAAACTCTGATATAAAAAAGTTGACAATGGAAGTTTTAGAAGTAAGGGAAGTAAACGAACAAACTTAAAGAGCATTTACTCACATTGAAATTTTCTTCCAACATTCTCAAATCCACTATGCAACATTTAGAAACGCATTCAAAGCACATTCCTTTGCAACCCTTTTGGAGTTAGAATCACTTTGTTTTAAATTGTTCAATCATTTATTACTATAGCATTTAATTTTGTACATTCAGACTAAGTAAGAAGAACATCTTTGTACAATCTTTTCTGTTATAGAAAGGAAAAGGCTTGCCAATTGTATTATTGATTACAATAAGTGGGGAGACTTGCTGGGAGTTTGTAAAAGTTTGTTATTAAGCTTGAAAAACCAATTGTTGTGAAAGTTTATTCGTAAGCTTGAGAAAACCAACTGTTGTAAAAGTTTATTTGTAAGCTTGAGAAAACCAACATGTGTTTAGTGGGAACTGATTATAGTAGGAAAGGCTGACTCAGAGAATGGTGTAGGTATCAAGTTGGGCCAAACCACTATAAAAATACCATTATCTTTGTGTTGCATGATTTCCTTCCTTTCTTTTCGGCACTTTCTGTTTATTTGGCCATAATATTTAATAGCTTAATTCACCCCCTTAATTGAGCTACCATCTGAATGGGACCAATATAACACCCAAGGTATAGAAATGAGGGCAAATTTCTTTTTATTTGATTATAATGATGATTTGAAGTGAAGAAAATTATGGTTGAAATGAAATGGTGCAAGTTTATTTGAAGTGCATGCGAGTTAAATGTAACTATGCCATTAAAGGTATATGTGAGTGTTTACATGACTTGACTCTTGGTTATTTGAGGGTTATCATTATGCATTTTAATGATATCTTCCTGGGAAAAATTTTGGCAATAATGCATAAAAAAATAGGAAATAAAAAGTGTAAGTATAAATGTATGGTTTCGATGACAAACAAAACTTGATTAGAGATTATGTACTAATGGTGATTGCCAAGTATTTAGCATGCAAAAAAAAAGTTACAGATCTCATGGACAAATGAACGTACAGAAGACATTCCAAGTAACAAATCTATCTAACTAAAAAGACTTGGGCTAGTGCAGAAGCAAAAGATGAAGTACAGTTATAGACAAAGCTCAAATGAAAAGGATTAAACTGAGTTTCCATTCGTTTGTCGAAATGGAGATTATATCTGATGGATGCAAAGTAGCATGCATACAATAAACTTTTTCTATCACAAGTATGCCACAGTCAAGCCAATGATCATCTGTTATAAATAGATAAAGGTGGAGAAGTGATGATCATCTATTAGAGTAGTGAAGTTCATCTGACGAAGCAATGGTGTTTGTCTGTACATCTAAACTCGTATACTATCTGCAATAGACAATCCAATAGACAAAAGCATAATTTGTTTGTGCCTCAATGATTTGTCTGTTACTTACAACAGACAATCTAATAGATAAAGCGCTGACAAAAATTCATTTACGCTCCAATGAGTTCACCTGTTACTTACAACAGACAACCCAATAGACAAAGTACTAGAAAGATGATTCATCTACGACTTCACGGTTTGTCTGTTACATGGAATGGACAAAGATAATTTGTCTACAATAACTAGATTCGTCTACTACTTACTATGGAAAAATTGGAAGACGAAGGGACTTTATCTTATGAACAACTGGGCAGATACTTTATTTGTCATAAGTAAAGATGAGCAATGAACAAACTGAATTGTTGGTCTTTCTCCAACATTAATGATGCCCTTTCTATTTTGATGAAAGAATTAGCCATTGCAGGAACTCTTTGACTGATACTTATTAAGAGTTTGGAAATCATCTTCACCAAGGTCTGTGCTATAGGCATTTCAGCAGATGAGGATTAAGCAGAAGTTAGAGAATTCAAATGCACTAATCAAAATGGTCTTCTATCATTAATGGATTTCACCTACCACCAATGGCTAGAATTCAAAGTAATTATAAATGAAGCATCATTGGAACAAGAAGGAGCAGCCAAATACCGGTGAAAATATTCAATACCCTCTTGAGAGCATTTATGAAACTAAGCTAAAACCTTCTACATCTTTCAAGAGTCGTGAGCCTTGTATTCAAACCTTCCTCAACTTTCTTTGAAGGCTCCCAACCACCTTTTGGGAAGATCATTTACTTATGCATTTAATCTTCAAAATTCTTCCCCTATGCTTATTGAGAAATATTTATACTTTAACTTTTGATATTCATTTATTGTAGTTTCCTTGATCTAGTGGTTGAGACTAAACTCAAGAAAATCTGTGATTGTTTGAGTGTGGACAAGAGCTAGTTATGCCCCCTAGAGCTGGAATCTAGAAGAGTGCTGGGAGCACTGTGATCATGCCCCTAGTCTAAAATCTAGAAGAGTGTTGGGAGCACTGTGATGACGCTCCCTAGAGCTAAAATCTAGAAGAGTACCAAGAACACTATATTTATGCCCTAGAGCTAGAATCTAGAAGAGTGTTGGGAACACTATAGATACACCCTGTAGAGCTAGAATCTAGAAGAGTGTAGGGTACACTTATTTTATTTATGCTATTAGAGATAGTGAAACCCAAGACACTAAGAGAAGAGTGCTTTTGGAAGAGTGGAGTATAGTGTTTACTTGAACCACTATAAAAATTCTTGTGTCTTATTTATTTAAGCATGGATTGAGTGATTGGATTGATTGCTAGAGGGATATTTGATCTTAAAGGAGTTTAGCAAATTTTTAAGTACCCAATTCACCCCTCCCCTCTTGGGTTTTTGCCTTAGCTTTAAGACCAACAAGTGGTATCAGAGCAGACTATATAAACACTTATAGTGATCCAATGGCAAACCCATCATCCTCCTTATAGATATTTACCGAGGGGCAATTGTCTACCCGATGACCCCTATTTGATGGAACCAACTTCACTTACTAAAAGTTGAGGATGAAACAATTTATTATAGCCAATGATATGAAATCTTGGAAAGCCATTAAAGTTGGAATCACTTTTTCCACTACTGAAGTAGATGCATGGACTAAAGAGGAAGCCACCTTAGTTCAAAATAATGCAAAGATTATGAACTCTTTGTTCTATAGACTATCTTCATCTGAGTTTGATAGAGTATCTTCCTGCACTATTGCAAAAGGCATTTGGGATAAATTAGTATCTATATATGAAGGATCTTCATAAGTCAAAGAAACTTGAAGGAATATGTTAATAGGAGTAATAAAAAATTTTCATATGAAACAAGGGGAGAGCATATTAGAAATGTATGCTTGTTTTTCAAAAATTACTAATGCTTTAAAAGTTTGGAAATATAGTTACAAATGAACAAGTAATAAGATACTAAGGGCACTTCCAGAATCCTAGAACCAGAACATCATGGCAATAGAAGAAGCAAAGGATCTGAACACTCTTCTGGTGGACAATCTCATCAACTCATTAATATCACATGAGCTGATCAACAGTAAGAGAGAGGAGCCAACAAAGTAAAAGAAAAGTATTCCTTGATTCTTTCTCTGTTATGCATTGATGATTGGGGAGAAAGATTATCCCTTGATTATTCTTTCTATTATATATATTGTGAATGTGTGAAATTGATGGGATAAAGTATATCCAATGATTGTGCTGATATGTATTATATTATGTGAATGTGTGTAGTGATGGATGGGGAACATTCCATGATCTTGTATATGGGCATGATAAATGAATTTCTTTTAATACAATAATTGCATGGATATGACATGGTATTTTTTATGCCTGTATTGAATAGTTATAATAACAGTTAGGATGTGACTGTTGAACCAGGTTATCTAGCTTGATTTTGATGACAAACACTCTTAACCAAGTATGTTTTGATGAAGAGCAAAAGCATGAGTGAAACATTGAGGTACTAATATCTTATTTTTAAGAATGTTGTAGAAAGTTTTAAATTATTCAACTTGGGAATAATCTTTATGATGATGAAAGGAAGATATGAAGTAAATGCTCTTTCATAATTAAGTATATAAACATCACATTTACTTGATTTAAGAAAAGAGAAATTACAAAAGTCTTAAGGACATGCTTTGGAGTCAAAAGAAGTAACTTTAGAATTACTTTAACACACTTCAAAAAAGATTGGTTTGCTTCGGAAATGTCTCAATGAACTTTGGAATAAAATAGATATTGTTTCGGAATTGATGCAGCATGGCTCAGAGATGTTAAAGAAAAGCTTCAAAATTGTCTTAACGGACTTCAGAGGTAATCTAATGAACTTCAAAAATGTATCAACAAGCTTCAAACAAGTCATAATGCAACTTCGGAATGGTTGCAGATCACTTTGGAAAGAATGCAGAGAAACTTCGAAGATAATTAGCAAGCTTCAGACAAGTCTATGAGTAAAAACAGTAAGCTTCAAAAATGTTCACGCACACTTCAGAAAATATTAAAGCATATTTTGGAGTCTTTTTCAAAGCTTCGGAGATCATACAGTGTGCTTCAGAGATAATCAAGATTGCTTTGGACAATTTATAATGCCTTTTGAAAATAGTCAAGATAGCTTCAAAATTATCAAGAATGCTTCGAAAAAAGCACAAAGAAGCTTCGGACAAGTTACAGTATGCTTCCTAGAGAGTTGAAAAGCTTTAGAGAAGTTATGGATGTTTCAGACAAGTTACAAGACACTTTGAAAACAACAAGACAAGCTTTAAAGATAATCACATATGTTTTGGAGTAAACAGACATGCTTCGGAGAACTTGAAGCCAAGTTTTAGAAAAGATTCAAACAATCTTCAGAGATGTTAACCAAGCTTCGGATATGTTAAGTCATGCTTTGGAGATGTTTGACAGGCTTCGGATCACTTTTCTAAAGACATTATAAGTTCAGAAAATCTAAACTTCTATCTAAAAATGAATATCACAACTGAGTAGGATTAAAATTACTTTCAAAAATCTAAAGAAAATAATTTAGATAATCCAAAATTAGTCAAGACACCAAATGTTCACTCGTCTCTTAGGATCACCTGAAATGAAAAGTGAATATTTGAAAAAGTCAGCAACAAAAGTAGCAGACCGATATCAAAATGCAGTAAAATTAGACGTCAGACAAAAGATAAAGTAAAGAAAAATATTTTTGAATATTTGAATGTCTACCAAGATTAGCAATGGAAAAGTCTCTCCCAACATATAAAAGAGAGATTTAGAAGCAAAAAGAAAAATACAAGAATCGGATTGAATATCATTTGAACTTTGCTGATCACACGAAGAGCATTCAAAACCTTCCTTGAAAATTCAACTCCAATGAATACAACTAAGTCAAAGCTCTCCAAGTTCAAATTTCTACTCGATCATAAAGTTTGAATCTTTTACTCTTACTGCTTATTCTTTTACTTAGAATTTTGAATCTTTATACAAGTCTGCCTAATTAAGAGGCCTCTAACTATACACTTCTTTGTATAAGTTTGTTGAAAGGGTGTAAGTTTGTTGGTGAGCTTTGGAAAAAGAATAGGTTGTGTAAGTTTCAAGTTAGCTTGGAAACTAGTAAGTTGGTTGGTGAGCTTGTTGTTAAATCAATGTGTATTTGATCAAGTTGATCAAGGTATTAGTGAGTTCAGTAGATAAGACTGACTTAGAGAAGTGGAGTAGGATCTATTTTATTCATTCATTCAAACAACAATTATTTATTTTAGCCAAAAGTTTTAAAAGTTTGTTCGATCGGAAGATCGGGCTCAAGAAATGATGAGGAAGAAATAAATGCAAATGGAACGACATGACCGGAATTG
>JAYJMB010004109.1:0-13323 GCA_036873735.1 Pouteria campechiana | reverse complement strand
TTAATTATACAACCTATCGACCCGGCAAAATTAGCAAAACTTTACAATAACAAAATTTACATTTGTAAAATTTTCCAAGGCCTTACAGAAAACAATTTACCCTCATTTTTCAACACCCCGGGTGTTACATTTAGACATAAGATCAAGTTTGAAATAGTGTTTAAATTGTTTCAAATGCATGATCCAAGCTTCCTAACTTATATTACAATTGAAGGATATGTCTGGCACCAATTAAGTGCTACAAGGTCACTTTAGACATGTTCTCAAATGCCACTAAAGTGAATCAAAGCTCCAAAATGTCACTTCAGACATGTTCTCAGACACGTTCTCAAATGCAACTTCAGACATGTTCTCAGACATGGATGCAAACAAAGCTCCAAAACATCTACAGATGGAAAGGACCTCGTTTCAAATATTGCTACATTGAGTTTGGACATTGTAGAACCAATTTCGGATGTGACAAAGTTGAATTCGGACAAGAAGCCAAGATCAGACAATATTGAATTATGAAGCCACAACACATCTCTATGTTCATAGAAGAACAAGTTTGAAGCTTCAAACATTGCAAATTCAAGCTTCATACGTGCTGAAATTATATTTTAAATGTTGCTAAGAAGCACTAAAATTTAGCACAGGGCTAAGCAATTCACATCACTTCAGATGTTGTGAAAAATTTATTTCAGATGCACTGAAGTGTTTTGGGTGAAGATAGTTTGAGGTGGTTGCAAGAAGCAAGATAAATTATTTTGGGACTATCCAAAGTTGCCATTTCAGATGAATCAAAGCTACAAATGACTCCAACAATACGACAAAGCATTCTCTCCCTTCCTATACGCGTTTATTCCAGATGGTATGAAGCCAAGAGAGTGATTCAATGGTGGAAATTATAAATGTTCCCTCTCATTCAATGCTTACCACCAATCTCAATAGGAAGGTTTGAAAGTGTGTATAATAGTAAACAGGGATGTTCTAGCAATTAGAGATTTTACAGAGAGAATTTACTGAGCATTTACACAAGTTAAAAGTTTTCTTCCAAAAGCTTTCAACTCCTCTGCACAACACTCTAAAGAACATTAAAAGAACTTTCTTAGAGGGCATCCTCTAGAGTCTAAAACTTTTATTTCTATTGTCTTATATTTATATTTGCATTCAATTCATTGTACAAATCAGCCTATGTAAAAGGAATTTTATTTTAGAATCTTTGTTTATTATCTGGGACAACAAGCAAGGGGCTTATAGATTATTAGGTTGATCATAGCAAGTGACTTAGACTTGCTAGGTGATTTGTATAAGTTTGTTGGTGAGCTTGGAAACCAACGGTTGTAAAGTTTGTTAGTGGGCTTGTAAAACAAACAAATGTTTACTAAAACTTAAGTGCAACAAGACAGGCTAACTCGAAGAGTGGAGTAGGTGTTATGTTTGGACCAAACCACTATAAAAATCTATGTGTTTTATGCTATATGATTTTTTAATCCATTTATTCTCAGAACTTTAATTTTTAATTTGGATAAATTTTAGAAGCTCAATTCACCCTGCTCATGAACTACCATTCAAATAGGACCATCATAACTAACTTCAGACATTATGAACCATTTTAGAGGAGCACAACTTCAATTCATCCGTCATTGTCCATCTCTTAAGATGTTCCAAAATTTTAACTTCAAATGGAGCAATCACATCAGAAGCGAGGACAACTAAATTTCAAATAATCCAAAGCCATTCTAGACATGTTGAATATTTTTCTTAAGACAATGTGAATCATTCAGCTTCCATTTCTGGCAAAGATGACACTATGAGTTTTCATAACTGTAAAACTCAATCAGAAGTCAATAGATTTTAATGGGAGGAATTTCCAATGTTCTTTGACATTTAATGAGCTATCTCTAATGATGGGAATTCAAAATTGATATAAAGAGAAGTAAATATTAAAAGAGAAGCAAAATTGTTGCATTCCAGTAAACTCTAACCTTCATTTTATCACTTACAAAAGAGAGCAATTCAAAGCCTTCGTACAACAACCTTCTGCTACACTCATTAAGGCCCACAACAACTTTCAAGAAGAACAATAAATTTTGCATTCAAGCTGACCAACTTCCCCCTTTGCTTTTGGTGAAATGCTTTGCAAAGTATATTGATTCTTTCTATTCTTATTTCTATGATTGCCTTGAGCTAGTATTGGAGACTAGACACAAGAAGAGTTGCACTAGTCTGTTTGAGTGTGTCTCATAGCTAGTAGCTACATTGTATTCACGCCCCCTTGAGTTGGAATTTAGAAGAGTGTAGAGACACTAGATAGTTTGTGCCCCCTTGAGTTGGAATTATGAAGAACAAGTGTATGTTCATTGTAATGTGTCTCACAAATAACTTCTTAGATTATTATGTCCCCTTGAGTAGGAATAAAGAAGAGTGCTAAGAGCACTAGTTGTATTTTGCTATAGTGAAATGGTGGAACCCAAGTCACTAGAGGAGAGTGCTTGGAAGAGTAGAGTAAAGTAGTCGACTCAAACTATTATAAAAATCTCTATCTAATTATTGATTGCTTGCATTGTGTTCATTAAATTGCTAAAGGGGACTTTAATCCTTCAAGGGATTTATGTAGAAATTATTTTTATAACCCAAATCACCCCTCCCCTTGTAGGTTTTGTCTAACCTTTGGGATTAACAAGTTATATCAGAGTGGGCTACATAAATACTTGTAGAGATTCAGTGAAAAACCCATCATCCTCTGCTCATGTCTTTGTTGGGGGGCAATCCTCCACCCAGCTGGCCCTATTTGATACAAATAACTTCGCTTATTGAAAGTTAAGAATGAGAAAATTTATTATGGCTAGTGATGGATTCTTAGAGAGCCATAGCTATAGGAATAATCCTTCCTAAGAGTGAAATTGGTGCTTGAACTAAAGAAGAGAACCCCAATGTTCAAAACAATGCAAAAGCTACGAACTCTCTTTCTTGTGGTCTATCAACTATGGATTTCAACTAACTATCATCATGTACCATAACCAAAGATATTTGGGATAATTTTTGGTCGATTTATAAAGGTTCCTCCCAGGTCAAGCGAACTAAGAGGAACATTGTTATAGGAGATATAAAAGAATTTTAAGATGAGAGAAGAAGAGAGCATATCTGAGATGCATGCTCATTTTTTCAAGATTACTAACACTCTTAAAGGTCTAGAAAAAGAAATTTCTAATTTTGAGTAGGTGATGAAAATTATGAGAGCATTGCCTGAGTCTTAGGACCAAAAGGTCATAGCTAAAGAGGAGGCAAAGAATCCGAACATGCTTAAGATCGATGATCTCATTAGCTCTTTTATGTCCCATGAGCTAATCAAGAGCAAGGGAGAAGAGCCAGTCAAATGGAAGAAGAAAATGGCTCTCAAAGCATCAAAAGAAAGCAGTAGTGAGTTAGACTCACAAATAGAAGACAAAGTGGCCATGTTGGCTAGAAAGTTCAGAAAATTTGTAAGGAGTAATAGAGACAACACCTTCAGAAAATAGCCTAGATAAGATGAAAAGAGAAGAAATTAAAGAAGAAAGATCTTACCAAGATGTTATAAATGTAGAGGAGTTAGACACAGGGTTGTAGTGTGTCCAAATAAAAAAGAGCAAAATTGAATGAGAGAGAAGATAGAAAAGAAAGGACCAAAATAGATAAATAATTTAAGAGGCCATCCAAGAATGAAGCTATAGGAATGTACATGAATGATGAAGATTCCTGAGGCACAAGCTCAAATGAAAAAGATGACAAAGAAGTGGGGAACCTAGCAAGAATCTACTACATTGCTCATGTCGAGAATGAGTCCACAAGCTAGCTCTCCATCAATGATAAATCAGAAGAATGTACAAATGAATTGGAGACTAAGGTAAATTCTTACTACTCTTACACTTCTGAATCCTCCACCTCTACCAGTAATTGTACCAAATGTAATGAGCTTGTTGCAGCAATTATATAACTGTCTCTTTAGTGAGTTTGAAATTCTTTGAGAAAAATTTACACAAAAGAAGAGACACTTTGACGCTATTGTCAAAGTAAATGCAATTCTAGCTAAAAGAAATTTATCTCTATAAAAAGAAGCAGGAAATCTAAAAAGGAGATAAAAATATTAAATAGTGTGCTGAACAAATTCTCCAGACCAAGAGAATCAATGACCAAGTTCCTGCTCATGACTGGACAAAACAACAAAAGAGAACTTGGATGTGAATAATCTAGTGATGAAGAATCACAAGAAAACAAAAAATTTGGTGGATGGTCCAAGGGTATGAACCTAACAGAAGAGAGATAGAGATAGAATTGTCCTAACATTAGAAGGTTCATAGGACATTCTTATATCAGAAAACCAGTAACATAAAATGCACCAAGTAGAGGTTCCAACACATGTCATTTCTATAATAAAGAGGGAAACAAAGTATAAGATTGCTATGCAAGGAAGATGCAAGAAAAAGGTACAAGATTTAAGTGGAAACCTAAGGATAGTGCACAATCTTCTCACACACATATAGTCACTAACATAATTGGACCCACTACTTGGGTACAAAAGAGGTAAAGAGATTATTTTACTTTGTGAATGCAGATATGTCTCAAAGTAACCTCTAAAATTTCCCTAGACAGCGAATGCTCAAGACACATGACCAGGAATAAAAACCTCTTCAAAGAACTAAAGCCAATAAATGGAGTGATAGTTGTATTCGATAATAATGACAAAGGTTTCATCAGTGGTATAGGTAAAATTTTTGGTTTATTTAATGCATGCATAGAAGACTATTCTATGTAAATGAACTTAAGCACAACTTACTAACCATTAGCTAATTATGTGACAGAGGTCACAAAGTTGTGTTTGAATCATCCACATGTAATGTATTTGATGTAGATGATAGTCTATTATTTAGTGGAAAGAGGCATGGAAATATATATCTAGTTCATCTATATGAAATTATAGGAAAATGCCCAATTGTTGTTAATGATGACCCATGGTTGTGGCACAAGACAATGGGACACATGAACATATCCAATATCAAATCTTTATAGAAGAAAAATCTTGTAAATGATCTGTCCAAGCTGAAATATGACAAGAATCAGATTTGTAAAGATTGTTAGATGTCAAAACGGACCAAAGCATCCTTTTGTCCCAAGAATGAAGTGTCTACATCTAGACCACTAGAGTTATTATGCATGGATCTATTTGGACCATCATATATTATCAACCTTGGTAGAAAAAAGATATGTGTATGTCATCATAAATGACTACTCTACGTTCACATGGGTAATCCTATTAGCTGGCTAATATGAAGCATTTTCCATGTTCTCTATGTTTTTAAAGATTGTACAAAATGAGAAGAAAATGTCAATTATTTCTATTTGAAATGACCATGGTGGCAGATTTAAAAATAGAAAATTTGTTGACTATTGTGAGGAAAAAGGAATTCACCATAGCTTCTCATCTCTTAGAACTTCTCAACAAAATGGAGTTACAGAAAGAAAGAATAAGATAATTTAGGAAATGATAAGAAGTATGTTAAATAAAAGTACATTATCCAAAAATTCTAGGGAGAAGCAGTTAGCACAACTTTCCATGTGCTAAACCAATTACCATTAGAGCAATTTTGAAGAAAACTCCTTATGAGCTTTGGAAATGAAGAAAACTTAACATCTCATATTTCCATTCCTTTGGTTGTTTGTGCTATGTGCTGAATAATGGGAAGGATAACCTTAGGAAGTTTGATCCAAAAAGTGATGAGGCTATATTTGTTCACCACAAATTATACCTCAAGTGGACAATTTCTAGTAAAGTAGTAAGAGAGTTGTCATATCCACAGGGATTCAGTATTCTAATTACTCACTGGCTATCACTATGAATAATTCTAACTTTATCTGGATGACCAAAAGATAATAATTGAATGACAAATAAAATGGATAGTTTGAATAGAATAAATTAGGGTATAAGAATTCATTTCGTTTATGCTTCATTCATGGTGTAATCAACATATTACTGATTGATAATTGCATTGGTTTATAAATTGATAATATAACAACACTCAACTTAATCTCTTGATGAAATATTATTAGAGTTTAAATCTCCAAAATTAAATTCAAGACAAAAAGAAAGAAAGCAATTTAAATAAAGAAAACTTAAGATCTTCCCCTTTCAGCTTGACTTCCAATCCTTGAATCCACTCTTGCTCTTGATCTTCAAAAACCCCAATCTTCTTCTCTTTCAAAACCTTCTAAAAAGCTCCTAAGAACCTTAGCAAAATACTGTCAAAACCTAGCCAGCCGAACCCCCCAAAGTTACTCAAAAACCAGGTTTTATTGTGCAAAGTCGGGGAGCAAAATTTCTGCGCACACACTGCACCAGCGTCGGCACAACAGTACCAAAATTGTTGCCTACATATGGTGTCTTCAGTTGAGTTGGGCACGACGGTGCCAATTTGGGCACCGCGGCACCGGCCTTGCTGCCCGCTTTCCTTCATGTTTTGGTTTCTCCCTTGTATCCTTCCTTAAGCAATTTTATTGCAACCTTTCTTTTGTTGGATTTTTCTCCATTCTTCCACTCTTCAATGTACCCAGAAAAATAAACAAAAATATATGAAAAACATCTAATATTTTCAAGAACAAAAAATTAAACAATCTTGAACAATATGATATATAAGTGAATAAAGTCCCCAAAATTACTCATTTGCTCATCCTCGAGCAAAATATAAGGAACAAACTTCTAGAATAAACAAAATACAATGAACAAACTTCTAGAATAAACACAAAGACAACATTGATCAAGGTCATCATCCAAAGACCTCAAAAAGATCAATATAGTTTAGAAGGAACATCAAAATGTCATTCATGTCTAGAATTCAATCTTGAACATCATCCTTTCTATTTTTAGTTCCTTGGTGCATGTGTAAAAGTTATAGCAATTTCAATCTAAATTACTTCATACTTGGATTAATTTATGCAACCAAGTAATACATGTTCAATGAAAACCCTACAAATTTACTAATTAAACTGAACTGCAATACATATGTACATGATGGTTTACTTCCTTTCTTTAGATCTTAACTATTCTTGTTTCCTTTTTGTGGGTTGTATTACTACCACACCCCAAAACTTATCTTCTTTTATATTCTTGGAATGTGATGCCCCCAAAATTTGGGTTGTACCACTACCACATCTCCAAACTTATTATCTTTTTAGTTCATGGAGATGTGAGCCTCCCAAAATTTTGATAAGTTTTTATTCATTCTTTTCTTTTATGTCATCTAATGTTTGTCTCAACCAATAATTACAGTGAATTCTAGAGTTTAACCTAAGCTATACATACTTAGTCACCTAAAATGTTTCTAAGTACTCAATGAATTCATAAAGAAATAGCTATTTGATCAAATGTGTAAGGAATCTAAAGTAATTAGATGAGCATTAAAGATCAAAACACAAACATTGTTGACATCCTTCATTTTCTTCCTAAGCCATTGTTATACATCCTGTTCAAATCATTGGTCTCCTATAAGAACCTTGATCAATGCTTGAAATATTTTTTTGCAAATCAAAAACATAACCACAATCACAATCACACATTAGATAGAAGTATAAACAAAATAAACATTGAACATAAACAAAACATAAAACAAACACATAAATAACAAATAATACTCCCCCCAAACATAAAACAAACATTATCCTTAATGAGTAAACTAATTAACGAGGGGGGAAAGAAACTCCCTTGTGAAAGAACATGCTCCTTTGATGATGGGGGAAGGTTGCTATTAATGATGTGCTCAGCTTTTTGGAGGGTCACCTAATGTCAAGAAAACCAAAAAATAACTAAACAAAATGATCAATCAAAACAAAATCAAAAAGACAAAATCCTAAGGGAGAAGGGATGAAAGGTACTTTAAGTTATAGTCATTATGATAGTTCGAATTATAATTCCTCATAAGTGTGCGAATGTATAGCAATAATGTATGCAATGCAAGGGTCAATCTAGAGAACGGCAAGCCAACTTAATTAATCTTAGTTATGAAGTATATAACTAAATAGACTTAGAATACGGTTTGGTATAATTTTTAGAAACTTAATAGAATTAAATTTAATAAATAGCTAAAGATAATGTAGAGAGATTAACAAGAAGAAGAGGTCTAGGGATTCGATTTCACTACTAGATGACACCCATTTGTAAATGGAATGTTGGACATAATGCCTCACTTGGGTTCGTTCTTTCAAAAGTAAGATTATTACTATTAGGTGTGCATGTTTAAATCAAGTGCTTTCACTTGTTCCAATTACCTATGGTGTGTATCATATTGAGGTGAAAGCCTATTAAGTTCAAGAACATAAGAACCAAAACAGAATGGTTTAGCATATGGTGTATACCTTAACCATCTATCCTTCTCATTCAAGGGAGCTTATGGTTTAGCATATGGTGTGTACCTTAACCATGGTTTGATAAATAATCTAATTCATAATATTGGTAATTAAGCAATAAAATAAGTTAAATTATTATAAACAACATCATGAATTAAACAAGATCATCTAGCATTAATAATATCCAACAATGCATAACAAAGAGTATCAAAAAAGGCTACATCTTCACCCCAGAAAAAGAGGTTTAATTTATAAGAAAACATAAAATAACTCCCTAAGACAAGGTAATAATAGTGAAGAACATCTTTTCTCCTTATTCTTTCTTAATTCCAATCCCTTCTTCTTGTTCATGAGAAATCTCTCCAAAAATGGCTCTAAGTCCCAAAGAAAAACTCTCAAAATGGATGTAAGAAGAACTTTGAAAAACCCTAAGTTTTTGCTTAAATACCTAGCAAATACACAACTGCAAAAAAAGTCTACAAAATATGTCCATTGCTGGCAACAGCAGCACTGACTTGCTACCGGTCGTGGTGCTTTGGTTCTGGCACTAGCAGCACTAGCTAGCTGCCTTAGTCTATGTTACTTTTTTGCTCCATCTTTGTAGCTATTTTCTTTTTCAAACTTGAGCTTCTTCTTTTCCATTCTTTTTCTCTTCTTTTTTCATCTTAAGGGCACCTATAAAATCCAACAAATGAGCATTAAATTCATCTAAGAAAGACAAAGATTTGCAAATAAATAAGCCTAAACATGTGTCATATAAGTGTATGAAATTCACTCATCAAATACTCCCAAACTTACTTATTTGCTCATCCTTGAGCACACTAGAAATTTAAACTCATGAATCAGTTAGGATAATTTCTCTCAATCAATTAGTAACATGCCTGACAAATTACACATTTATATATAATTCAGAAATCATTTAAGACACCAAATAATCTCGCGAAACTCATGCCTTCATCAATCCTTTCATGAAGTGAAAATGTGTGTGTGTAATGTCAATTTCACACTACATGCATACTTTTTAGTCAACAATGTGCAAAACTATGATTCTAATGATCTTCACAAAACACTCCATAATCTTGCTTTTCATGATCCCTCTCCACTAATGTAGATGACTTTGTTCACTTGGATCAATAGGTCTTTGTTAAGCTTGTAATGGCACCTTGGGTTTGGCTAACAAAGAAAAGAAATAAGGAGTCACAAAGTAAGAGATCATAATTGAATTGCATATGAATGTTCACTCCCTTAATTTTTTTGTTTTAATTTTATTATTATGGGCTTTATTACTATCATACCCTCAAACTTATTTTCTGTCAAGTTCATTAGGATGTGATCTCATGAGTGAATTTCATACAAATATATTACACAAGTTTAAGCTTATTTATTTACAAATCCATGTCTCTTTTAGATGAATTTAATTCTTATTTCTTAGATTTTATAGGAGCCTTGAAGATGGAAAAAGAATAGAAAAAGAAGAAAAATAAGAAGCTCAAGAGATGGAGAAGAAAGTAGCTGCAAAGGAACAAACAAAGCAAGACAGACCAAGGCAGCCAACTGATGATTCAAATTATAATTCCTCATAAGTGTATAGACATATAGCAATATAGTGTGTAATGTAAGGGTCAATCGCATAGAGAATGAAAAACCAACTTAATTAATCTTAGTTACTAAGTGTATAACTAAATAGACTAGGAATAAGGTTTGGTATACTTTTAGAAACTTAATAGTATAAAAGTAATTAAATAGCTAAAGATAATGTAGAGAGATTAACAAGAAGAAGAAGTCTAGGGATCCAATTTTACCACAAGATGATAACCCTTTGCCAATAAAATATTGGATTTAATGGCTCATTTGGGTGTGTTCTTTCAAAAGTAAGATTATTACTATTACGTGTGCAGGTTTAAATCAAGTGTTTTAACTCGTTTCAATTACTTATGGTGTGTAGCATAATTGAGGTAAAAACCCATTAAGTTCAAGAATATAAGAACCAAAATAGAATGGTTTAGCATATGGTGTATACCTTAACCATGCTTTGATAAATAATCTAACTCATAATATTGGTGATCAAGCAATAAAATAAATTTAATCATTACGAACAATATCATGAATGAAACAAGATCATCTAGTATTAATTATATCCAACTATCCATAACAAAGAGTATCAAATAGGGCTACATCTTTACCCTAGAAAAAGAATTTTAGCTCATAAGAGAAAATAAAATACCTTCTTGAGACAGGATGATAACAATGAAGAACATCTCCTCTCTTTCTTCTTTCTTACTTGCAATCCTTTCTTCTTGTCCATGAGAGATCTCTTGAAAAATGGCTCTAAACCCTAGACAAAAACTCTAAAAAATAAAAGTTGTAAGAACCCTTGAAAAATCCTAAGTTTTTGCTTAAAAAGCCTAAAAGTACACAATTATGGAAAAGTCCACAAAACGAGTCCTCCTCCAGCGCCCATAGCACCGGCCTATTGCCCAGTGGTGCTATCTTGTTCTAGTACCAATGATGCTAGGTGGGGCGTGATGGCGCTGGCTGTCTGCCTTGGTCCACATTGCATTTTGTAACTACTTCCTTTCTAATCTTGAGCTTCTTTTTTTCCATTCTTTTTCTCTTCTTTTTTCATCTTCAAGGCAGCTACAAAATCTAACAAATAATCATTAAGTTCATCTAAAAGAGATAAGGAATTGCAAATAAATAAGCTTAAACATGTGTAATATATGTGTAAGAAATTCATAATGAAATATCCCGAAACTTACTTATTTGCTCATCCTCGAACAAACTAGAAATTTAAAGTCATGAATCAGTTAGGATAATTTATCTCAATCAATCAGTAACATGCCAGACAAATTACTTATGTACATATAATTTATAAATCATTTAAGACACTTACCAAGTAATCTCATGAAACTCATGCTTCATCAATCCTCTCATGAAGAAAAATGTGTGTGTAATATCAATTACATGTTACATGCATACTTTTTAGTCAACGATGTACAAACCAGTGATTCAAATGGTCTTCACAAAATACTCCGTAGGCTTACTTTTCATAATCCCTCTCCACTAATGTAGATGACTCTATGTTTGGATCAATAAGTCTTTATTAAGCTTGTAATATGGCCTTAGGTTTAGCTAACAAAGAAAATAAGTAAGGATTTAAAAAAGTAGAAGATCATACCACACCCCCAAACTTATTTTTTATTAAGTTCATGGAGTTGTGGTTCCCCTATTTAAAAGATCATTTCTTACTAATTCTTTTCCTTTTGTCCTTTTTCTTCTTCTTTTGGCATTCTTCTTTTCAATTCCCCCCAAACCTAATTTCTTTTGCTTCACTCATACCTCTATAACAACCATATACATAGAATATGTCTCTTATAGGTCAAGTATAGTTTTTCAAGCTAAAAAGGGTTTGATGATGAGGTTAAAGAAAGAAAATTTGAATGGTGGTTTTTCACATGCTTTGCATATGCCATTCTCTCATAAGGATCAATGGGGACACTAGTGACATGACTGTAGTAGGTTACCTTGAAAGGCTCAAACTGATAAACAAAATTACCTAAATCACTTTCAAGTAAACATGTAATCTAGGATTTCATCTTAAGGGATAATCAAACAAGTTCTAAAATGCTTGTGTCAACCAAAATAAGTCACTGAATTCGCAACTCTATCAACTCATCAATATACACTTTGCATGATCATAACATAATGTGCTCAATGAAATTTTCATCAATCATAAAAAAGGACTTATCATAAGAATTATTAAATCACAAGGTTGCATCTATCCTTTTTTCTAAATCATGTGCAATGGCAATAACAAACTCAACATAAGTTATTGATGATCAAGAGAGAATCCCTCCTATTCAGTTTCAACATTTTAACACAGTTGCTTTTGGGTTTCTTTTAGCTAAGTCAAGATATAAATTTAAACATAACACATAAGCAACTCCAACTAGCCAACCCAACTAAACACATGACACACAAACTAAATAAACCGCAACAACCCCCAAGCTTAGAAAAAAAAAATCCCTAAATGTACATTAAATGCTAAACACCCCCAAACTTAAACACAACATTGTCCTCAATGTGGAATAAAGCATTGAAAAATGAGGACTTCCCTAAAATGGATCACTCGTCTGAGCTGTCATCTTGTGCCCAACTTGAATCTTCATTTGTTACATCATGAAGTATAGGTGGAGGTGGGAAAACAATGGAGCTATCACCAGGTAATATGTTGCAGCTCTAGAGCATGGCGCCAAGGGCATTATTGTGATCCACCATATACTTTTACATCTTTCTCTGGTCCTTCATCATTTGCCTTATGTAACTTTGAACACCCACAAGAGGAACTTGGAGATCGGCAAGTGAAGGTTCTTTAGAAGAAGAACCTCTTGTGGGCCTCTACTACGGAGAGCCAGGTGGTGAAGATGAAGGACTTGCCCTTGTATTTCTACATGTTGTCTTCTCAAATGAATTCATCACTTCATCATTGATGGCTGGTAGAGGTTGTTGAAGTTTCTCTTGGGTAGGAACTTGAGCAATGAGAGTCAATCGGCAGATGAGTGAAGGGTGTCCTAATCCACTAGTGAGCCTCCTAGTGATGAAAGAGATAATGGACTGCTCATTTACTCAACCCACATCAATAAATAATCCTATTTGAATGGCATAGTTGAGCACAGCTCGCTCTCTTATAACATCATATACATGGTTGGAAGGTAACATTTTTGCTGATATGAAGTAATGCCATGTCTTGCTTATTGCTTCCAACTGCTCTCTTGAAAAACTGATAACCCTTTCATGTACAGTCTTCCACTTACTGCTAGAATGAGCAAGGTAAGAAATAATAGCATCATAATCCAATCCTTGTGCCAACTAAATAGAGCATTCATTTTCTTCAATTTCTTCCAACTCATAAGCTTGATTAATAGTAGCTCTATCAAAAGAAACCATCTGACCATGTACCAATACTTT
>JAYJMB010004107.1:0-13324 GCA_036873735.1 Pouteria campechiana | reverse complement strand
ACTACCCCACCTTAAAAGTGGGTAAGTCGAGGTGAAACTCAGGGCAAATGCCCACCGTCGCGCCTTGAAAAGCGGGGCGTGACAAATTGTCAAGTCCTGAGTTAAATTTTGGACTTAAAAAGTGGCACAAGCTGCACTCTGGCTTATTTCAGAGATGAGTTGGCAAAGTGTGGAGTTAAATTTCAAACTCATCGACTTTAGCAATGATAGTGTTCGTAGCTTGGTTCTGAGTCCGAATTAGCTTCTACAATGTTTGAGTTTGCTTTTGTGTCTGTAACACCCCACTTTCTAGGTACTACTATAGGGCAGTATCACAAGGAACTCTAGATAGAGTCTCCTTTATGCTATCCATTTTTGACTTGTATAATTCATCATAATATATAGTTATACTTTTCAATTATCTCAAACTAATTATCATACATCCACAGTTGCCTAGAATCGGCAGTCGCATTGTGATGGAGGTAATTAGATAGATTGCTTACATATTTTGTATCATAACATGCTAGCCAAAATTATTTTATACACTTTTATGTACAACACACACCCAAATTTAGAAATTTACAATTTATACACATTCCAAAATGCTAAAAAGAGAAATTTCATAATTATGGACTCCTAGCAGTTACGAGTCACAACCCATCCGGATCCTAAGCTCCAACCCAACGTTCAGCTCTGTCTTCAAGCCTATCAGCTAAAAACCAAAATTAAAATAAGGTGAGTCTGGGCAATTCAGTAAGCAAGTATACAATTAAATAGTAATTAATAACATAATATTAAAATCAAGATTATATCACATGTGTATATAATTCTATAATATACTGTGTCTCATATCAATGCAATAATGATTCATTAGCAAGCAATGGATATTAATTAAGTTATAATGTAGTCTTGTAATTCATTCATAATCGGCTTGTCCTTAGCTCTCATCTCATTTTTCTCTCATCCATTCATATCCATACCTTATCATAGCTCATCAATTCACTAGCATCATCCCTATACAATCTCCGAGAGTTAGTCAACAAAACAGATAGCACCCTTCTCTCTCTTCAGTGTGTTTCGGTCCCTCCCTATACCCCAGACTATGAAGTCTGCAGGCACATGACAGTCTCTCGCTATTATCCATGGCACTCTGTCCTTTTTTCTCCACAGGGATCATAGGTTTTCCACCCTTACCTAATGAGGAAATCAGGTGAGTCACATAAACCGGGCCATCCAGGCATCCAAGCCAACCAGGCATATCCATATCCGACCATATGACCCACCACGCCAACATCACATCCAGCTATACAGGCACCATGCCAACCAAGGGTATCATATCCAGCCATACAGGCTCCCATGCCAACTAGGCATATCCATATCCAGCCATACAGGTTACCATGCTAATCGGGCGTATCCATATCCAACCATATAGGCTACCACACCAACCAGGCGTATTCATATTTTGCCATACAAGCCACCAAGCCAACAAGGCGTATCACATCCGTAACTATGCCATCCTGGGATAATCATACTTCATAGGGACCAAAAAAATACATATTATTCTAGCATTTTTACATCCCATTTTTATGTCTTTACCACCTCTAAATAATGTCTTAAAGCTCTCAAGAAAGACCCTTCTTCAAAAACTACAAAAATTCATCATTTAAAGAAAATTTCACAAAGTACTATTTGGGGGCTACGGCATCCAGTTTGGGGGTCGTGGCTCCCACCTGTTGGCCCTTTGTCCTGTCCTGTTTTCACCCCTTGTTGCCAATGCTCTTTTTCATATTTCAATCTATTATTTAAATACCATTTTGAAGCCTCAATTCACTTAATTCTTACATATCTAATAGTCCAACTAGATACATGATATTCATGACAAATTAACACGATGCACTGTCTAACATTCCTAAATGCAATAACATAATTGGTTGTGTCAAAATATGAAATCTCACACAACATTAACATGTTGCTCACAGCTACCAAATACATACATGGAAACTCTTTGTTCTTCATTTTTCATCAAGGAGCAACAAAATATGCATTGTTTAAAACATGGTCAGTACATACTAAACCAATCGAAATAAATCAAACTCGATGCCCGGAATGCATATTCATATAACTACAAATATAGTTGCTTAGAAAATAAAACTTGCTTACCATTATATGAATAATTGCACTCTTTTTAGTCTTAAACTCCGAAATGTCATGTCCAATGATCCTATATGCAAAATATATAGCCTATTAACATTTATATGCAGTTAAATTTTTACAAAACATCACTAGTCCACCTTAGCTCAAATTTCTCAATTAGCTCCTTCTAGGGTTTATCCAAATGTTATGTCTAAATCTCAATTAAGTGGCAATTAAGGGTTCATTAACAAGAGTTAATCATGCTATAGCATTCTTAACATCATTTCATCGACCATCTGATATGCAACTTCCAGACTTCATAATTCCACCACTAGCAGTATAAGGTTTCTTTCCAAAATTACAAATAAACATGCTTAAACATGAGTTATGCCCCAATTAACATTCACATCTATCAATTTATGCTTCAATTTTTATTTTTTTCAATTTCCAACCTAACAAAACCCTATTTCTCTACATATCATGCTCCATAACCCATAATTCAACAAATTAACATATTAGAATTTACGTAGTCATGAAAGAAGTCATTTACCTATCAGTATCTTTCATCAATTACAACAAAACCCATTTGGGTTCACTTTCTCTAAGGTTTTCTTCTTTTTTCCAAGGCTTAATCTATAAATTTTAGTGTTTTATCTATTCTGGATAGTCGTTGACTACTTCATTGATGATTTTCCTCTCGAATCCCATCAAAATCCACTACAAAATGAATTTCTAAAGAGGCTAGGGCATGAGGAGGGCTGGGAACTATTCCTTGGGGGTGGAAATAGCTAGTGGAGCATTTTATCTTGCTCCACTTGCGGTTCTCCAGTGATGAATAGTAGTATGTGGACATGCGACCCAATTTGCTCCACGTTTTGCACCTTTTTCAACATAATTCTATCCAATAAACCATAAACACATATCATTAGTTATACTTTTTATGATTTCACTCACTTATCTTTATAATTTCTTAAAAATCTATATGTATACACATGCACCCATCATGTGCAATTTAAAGAAATATTTCATTCGTACCTCAAAATGTCAGGGTGTCATAGTGTCCGATTTGCTTTTATAGTGACCAAACTTGGTTCTGTTGTGTCTGGATTAGTTTTGTTATGACCGAATTTGGTCATACAATGTCCGAACTTGCTTCTTCTATGTCCAAACTTGTATGAGTCATGAACTTAGTTTCTTTTCTCCTTTTGAAGCCTTATTTTTGTCTGATATGAGGCATCTATCTGATTTACTTTGGTAATGATTTGAGAAATTTTATAAAGACGTTTTAAACACCAATCTTCAAAGTTTCAGTGTCAATCTTTCTCTTTTAAAGCTTATCTATAATGCCTGCCATGTTCTTTGAGCATTTATATTTTCTTCCTATAAATTTATGGATCTTTTGTTTGATATGATCTTGTATATGCTGTCCACATGAATTATTTTCTTAATGTAATGTTTGTTACTGCACACTTGGGAAATATTAATCAGCAGCTTAAAATGTTCAATCATGTGCTTTTGCTCATCATCAAAACTTAATTATCTATACATATTCATCATCAAAATCAATCCCAATAAAATGGGTTTGGTTCAATAGTTATAGCCAATTGCCAGCCACTTACAGCATTTACCTATGGGGTTTCAATAGGACACCATGTCACTGGACTTGGCAACTAAATTGTAACAACCTACCATAATTACATGTAGTATCGCAGTCAAATTGGCTAACAACTTGACAATCTCTAAGAGCTTACACTGTGGAATACATATATGTGGAGCCAATTTGAAGGCACTTCAAAGCTGCCTTGAAATGTAGTCGAATGTAAGGCACCTTCGCTTATCACCTTGCAACCTAGAGCACAAAATGACTATAAGGGTGGCAGGCCTATCCTATTGCCTCCACATATCGCCTTTAAAGCACAACAGTTCATCTCAATCATTGGCGTTCTGCCTGCCATATTCTAGTCAGTTAGCTTAGAAGGCTTTATGTACAAAAGACTAGAGTCAAATCGGAGCTACCTACGCATTCGCCCGTGAGGTGCAACTGAAAAACATAGTTGTTGGACCCGTGTATATGGTAGCTCAAGAGGGGGGAGTGAATTGAGATTTTAAAATTTTTGGCCAAATAAAAGTATGGTGCTAAAATGAGTGAAAGGAAATAATGTAGCACAAACACACAAGTATTTTTATAATGGTCCAACCCTTCCATTAATACCTTCTCCACTTTCCAAAGTCAATTTTGCTACTGCACTTAGGTTAAACTAAACAACTGATCAACTCACTCTGATCAAAGATACACCCGTTGGTTTCCAAAGCTCACCAATAAATTTTTACAATCTCTCAGCAAGTCTCCCTACTTGCTATAATCAACACTACAATCAACAAGCCCCTTGCTTGTTATAATAAATAAGAAAAAAATAGTTGTAAAAGTATGTGCCTCTAACTTAGGTTGAGTGTATAGAATTAAATGCAGTAGTAATAAATACAAGATAGTTAAACAAATGTTTCAGACTCCAGAGAAGTTATAAAAGAATGTGCTTTGAATGTAGTTCAGAGTATTGCGCAATGGAGTTAAAAATGTTGGAAGAAAACTTTGAATGTTGAGTAAATGCTCTTTAAGTTTGTTCATTCGCTTCTCTAATTGTTAGAACATCCCTTGATAAATCTTTTTATATTAGAGTTCAAATTCTACCCGTTGTGGAGAACAACATTCATTAAATGCAACAAAATGTTAAAATTTTTTACCATTGAGAGTGTTTTTGAGACTTCAAACCTTCTGAAGTAAAGCTTCCAGACCCTCTAAATAGATGAAATATTGTTGTGAACCCTTCTCTTTGGAAATTCTTTGCTTTTATGCTATTTGATGTTGTCACAACTTCAAATCCTCTGAAGTAATAACTTTAGACCATTTGAAGTGACGCAACTTATCCTCATTATGACCGACTCGTGCTAGTGTCATCTAAAGTGCTTCATAACAATGCTTTGTAACATCTAAAATGGGATTTTAGCCCCTCTAAAGTAGGCCTTCGTGACATCTAAAGTTCTGCTTTAGCACCTTTGAAGCTCATTTGAAGATCCGGACTTGGCTAATTACGAATGACTTAAGTCGGTACCTCTAATAAAAGTACTTTGGGACATTTGAAGTAGAACTTTAGATCCTCTAAAGTGGCATGAATCCTTTAGTAGCATGATGAGCTCATAATATACCATGTTTAATGCCTAAATTCATATATGTTTTGGACCCTCTTTTGATATAAATTAAGTGGTTTATAAGCACTTTTCAATAAATCCGCACTGAATTGGTCATTATGTTATCAATGAATTTTATGTTGATTTATTATTTTTATTTGCAGATGAAAGTAAAAGAAGACAGGTTAAATAATTTCTAAGCATTTTGGCATTTCAATCAGGTGTTGCTTCGGCATTTGAAGTAACGTTGGGTACTTGGCAGAAGTGAAAACATAACATCAGAATCTTTGATGATATAACGTTATAAATTATGAAGCAGCAAAGTATTAACATTAGAACTTCTAAACAAGTGAAGTGAATTTTTGAGTAGTGAATATTAATGTTAGAACTTCAGAAGAAGTAAAGTATCTATCTCAGAATCTTGGAACCATCAAAAGTGTTTTAGAATGTCGCAATCGATTAGAAGTTTTGAATGAATTTGTTGTTATTAGAAGCATATTAGAAGTTCTAAAGGAATTCTGACATTGTTGAAAAGGGCAAAATTCAGAATTTCTGAAGTAGCTTAACTGTCAGAAGTATGTCAAAAGTTTTGAAGAGCTTCTGACATGGTTAAAATTGGTGATCTTAGAATTTCCGAAGTAGCCTACTCTTTAGAAGTGTGTCGAAAGTTCCGAGGAGATTCTAACAAGGTTAAAAAGTGCAATCTTAGAATTTCTTAAGTAACTTACCCTTTAGAAGTGTATCAGAATCTCTAAAGGGGTTCTGATATGAAGAACTGATTCTGAATGGGTTTTGAATCACATCAGAAGTACAACAGAAATTTCTGAAGAGTTGCTGAATAGATTCTGAGTGGTTTCTGAAGTTTTCTGAGCAGTGTAGCAAAGGATGACAGAATTTCTGAAGAGTTCTCAGTGGTCTATGAAGTTCTTAGAAGTGTAACTCGGATTTTTGAAGAAGTGCATAAGTGGTTTTTGAGGTTCTCAGAAGTGCAAAAAAGGTTTATGAAGAGATGCTGAATAGGTTTTGTATAATGTCAAATGAGCTTCTAAGTTATTTCTGACATTTTCAGAAGTCCAACTGAGGCTTGAAGAAGAATTTCTGAGGCTTGCAGAAGTGCTCAAAAGTGTGATAAAGGTAATTTTGAGGTAGTCTTTGATATTCTCAAAAGTGTGGCATGAAAATTTTTTGAGGTTCTAAGAAGTGCACAGAACTGCATCCATAATGTATAAAGTATTCAAAAATAACTTCAGAAGTGCAATAGAGATTCTTAGAAGTGCAACAAAACTTCTGAAGTTGTGAAGTATTAATCTCAGAAGTACGACAAAGCAACAGTATTCTGAAGGGTTTTCAAAGCTCGATCTTCAGAAATTCTGAAGCTCTGTCAGAACTTTTGAAGTAGTAAAATTTTGAACTTCGGAATTTCTAAAGCAACTTAACATGAAAGAATTTTCTAAACCTCAGAAGGATTTTTCAGCAGCACTTTTCAAAAGTAAAATTGAAGATTTTAGAGTATTTTAGAAGGATGGAATTGCAAGTAGAAGTTGGAAATATAGTACTCATAGAAGTTGTAAATTGTTTTTAAGTGCGCAAATTGAGTTATAATTAGAAGCCAATTTCCATGCATCAAATGTTGTAAAATTTTAGAATCTGAGACTTGAAGTTATTATTATAAGTTGATTTCTAAGCGCATGTGTTGCAAACCCATGTTGTGCAATAACACAATTATTTTAAGAACTTCTATTTTTTATACACTATAATGCTTTAGAAGCTATATTTTCATGGGAAAATATGAATTATTATTAGAAAATGATCTTTATGCGTACTGGTAGGGTTCTATTAAAACTATGCTACTTAGGTTATTTAAAGGCATCGAGGGACTGAAGTGAATAGAGAGAGTTGGACGTGAGAAGTTCTCCAAGAAAGCAAGAGAAGAATTTCGAGTTCGACAATCATGCATATTTTAGAGAGTTTTCTTTCTGTTTTTATCATGAACTAATTTTATTTTTATGGGGTAAAGATGTAGCCCTCCTTGATATTTATTATTACAGAGATTGTTAGTTTATTAATTCAATATCATTTTGTTTCATTCATTGTATTTAATGCAATCATCCGATTTATTTAATTATCTAATCACCAATTATATGAATTAGCTTGATGATCTTTGAGTATGTGGTTAAGGTAGACACTATATGCTAAATTGTATACTATGCTTTTTTGAATGAATGAGTAGATGGTTAAGGTAGACGTCATATGCTAAACTATTCTATTTAGTTTATTAAAATTCTTCCGATCTTCAAGAGTTTTCAATCTCAATTACACTACACTCCATAGGTAATTGGAACGAGAGAAAATATTTAATTTAAACCCTAACGCCTAATACTAATAATCATATAGTGGATAGAACGAACCCAAGATACTGAATTGATACCAACATCTCAACAACACTAAATATCCTTAAGTGGTGAAGTCAGATTCCCAGACTCTTACAACCTGAACTCTATTTTATATTACTCAAGCCATTGTCTTCTATTATCTTACATTGCACTTTTATTTACTTAGTCTAAAATTTATTTGGTTGATTTAGGACAACTTAGTTTTAGTAACTATACATAATTGAACCAGTTTGGCAATTCTCTATAGGATCGACCCTTGATAAGCACACTGTGTTGTTATATACTCGTGCACTTACTAGGTATTATAATTTGACCATAACCACACGCCTACATGCTTCACCCCATATAAAAATGCATTGTGCACTTACTTCATCACGTCTGAAGTAGTACTTCAAAACATCTAAAGTCTTATTAACACTTCAACACAAAGGCTTCATGCTTCAACACATCTGAAACTTGCCTTCAAACATCTTAAGCAATGTGCTATCCCCTCTAAAGCATCTCTAAAGCTATTTTAACATCTGAACTTTGGCATCTAACTTTATTTACTTTAGCAACATACTTCAGCACATCTGTAGTACCTTTGATGTTACTTTGAAGCTTGTATTTGATGCTAGACATATCCTTCAGTTGTAGTTTGACCTTTGAACCTTGGGTCTCATTGCTGAAACAACTCTAAAGTTGTTTCAAACTTAGTTCTTATGAATACATCCTTAATTCTTCAGATTGTCTAAAATTCTTCATATACTGAGTTTGATCCTCATGATTTTAGACATGTCCCAGTACATCTGAAATCCTCTTCTAAGTTTAGGGTCATTCTTTCTTAAGACTTCACAAGTTTCTTCCTTTGATGACTAACTATGGTGGATCTTGTCTCTGATATAAACTTGTACATATTGTTCACACATTTGAAGTTACTTTCCTTGATTTGTTTCATACATTTATCACTGCACCCTTGGGAACGTAACTATTAATACCTTAACACTTCACTCACATGTTTGCTAATCATCAAAACTCTGTTGTTAATCATATTCATTATCAAATTTAAGTTGATTAAAAGGGGTAGGATCAACATTCTCTCCTTTTTTATAATAACAAAATATTTGAGTAATATACCTTTCAAAAATAATAAATATATGGGAACTAAGAAATGAAAAAGATATTGTGCTGAAAGCATATAACTCACCCACCCTGACTAAGTGCATTTTCTAATAATATTTCTAATAACTCCCCTCAAATGAGTGCACTAGTCCTAATTGATAATGAAATTCTACACTAGTTCTCCCCTTTTTTATTTATTATATCATTTATCTCTCCCCTTTATGCACTAGTTCCAAACTGCCTTCCATCTTCAAGATTGAACTTCTTCATCAATTTCTTTGCATACTTAGCTTGGTGGGTGAAGATTCCTTTTTTCATTTGCTTCACTTGTAGTCCTAGAAAGAAGTTTAGCTCCCCCATCAAGCTCATTTCAAACTCTACCTACATTATCTTAGAAAATTTTTGACAAAGTTTTCAGTAGCAGCACCAAAAATAATATCAACTACATAACTTTAAACAATAAAAATATCATTCATAGCATGCTTAATGAAGTGTGTGGTATTTACCTTAACCTTTAAGAATTCTTTCTCAATCAAAAATTTGCTTAGTTTCTCATACAAAGCTCTAGGAGACTACTTCAAACCATAGAAGTCTTTCTTAAGGCTGAAGACATGGTTAGGATCATGAGGGTCTTCAAACCTAGGGGGTTGTTCCACATAAACCTGTTCATTAATGAAAACATTCAAGAATGCACTCTTGACATCCATTTGGTATAACTTGAAAGTCATATAGGATATAAAAGCCAATAGCATTCTAATGGCTTCTATCCTAGTAATAAGGGCATAAGACTCCTTAAAATTCATCCCTTCTTCTTGATAATACCCTTTAGCTACTAATCTTTCCTTGTTTCTTACTACTAATCCAGATTCATCAAGTTTATTCCTGAAAACTCATTTAGTTCCTACAAATTTTGATGGTCTGGTCTTGGAACAAGACTTCAGACATCATTTCTCTTAATCTGGTCTAATTCTTCTTGCAAAGATAAAATCCAATTCTCATATTCCAAAGCTTATTCTTACAAGTTGGCTCTAGTTGAAAAATAAAGGCAAAATTACTTTTTATTTGGTAATTAGATGATCTAGTCCTAACTCTATCATACACATCACCAATTATTTAGTTTTCTATATGAGTATGCATGAACCTCCAATCTCTAGGAAAAGAAGAGTAACCTTCCTTATTTACCTATATTGTGGATGGTCTAGCTTTATCCATTGTTGTTTCTATTTATGGAGTTTGTTTCTCTTGGTTCTGCAGGTTTAGCTTCTCCACATTTGTTGTCAAACTATCAGTTTCATCATCAAGATTACTTATTCTTTTTGAACAGTTAGTCGTTTCATCAAATCTAACATAAATAGACTCCTCAACATATCTACTACTCAGCCTGTAGACTCTAAATATATTACTAATAATGGAATAGCCAAAGAATATACCTTCAATAGATCTACTATAAATTTCTCAAGATTTTCTTTTCCATTGTTAAGAATGAAGCATTTGCAGCTAAAGGTGTGGGAATATGATATGTTAGGCTTCTTGTTATGATACAATTCAAATGGAGTCTTGTTGAGTAATGGCCTAGCATGAATTCTATTAATAATATAGAAAGCAGTATTCAGGGCTTCAATCCAAAAATATTGTGGCTGATTATACTCGCTCAACATAGTGTCAGGAATACTGTATCTGACTTTGATGATAACAAAACTTATATTAAAAAATATATATATATATATGCTTAAATCTCTAATAAACATATGCATAATCATGATTTTCTAAATGTTAATCAATACATAATCATGAATGTTTAATTATGCAAGCATACATCCTTTGCTTTGTAGTGTGCTTAATCTTAATTATCTTTAATGCATAAATTTGTTGAATCATAATTCGCATCATACTTTATTAAACTTTTACATTATGTACTTAATTAGATATGCATATTATCCTTGCTCTATAACATGTTAAAATCACATGAGGATAAAATACATTCTAATAATGAATCTAAAAGCTAACAACATACCAAGTGCAGAAAACTTTTAAGAGCAGGATCAAAATAGTCTGCAACAAACTGCCATAACTATCTGCTATATTCCAAAAAGGGATCAAACTGCTGAAGGACATGGAAGAAAAAGAAGAAGAAGAAAGTAGAAGCTTTGAAGATAAGCAACAAGAAAGGTTGTATTGTCTAAGAGAAAACTTCCACGAACAAGTGTAATGGGAGAAAATAAGACTTCAAAAATATGCTACAACGAGCTTGCCTTGTAAGAAACTTCCATAGACAAATGCAAGACAAAAGTAGGTGAAGATGAAGTCTCGATCAAAGAGCATAAAGTTTTTCAAGAAATTTGAACTACCTACACCGACCTGATAAGATTTGTAAGAGACAAAGTAAGAAGAAGTAATCTCATCAAACACTTAGACAAATGAAGAAAGAAGGAATAGCAGCCCAGATAATTATGCACAAAGTGAAGAAAACTTTGTCTGACCAATAAAGTTAAAGGAATGGATTCTTCTGAGGACAAAAAGGCGAGATGAATAGACAAAGGAGTGCAACTTCAGCCGAGCCAAGACAGATAAATCAAGAATGAAGAAAGCAAAAGTTGCAGAAGTAAACTCCTACTCTCGAAGAATGCAGAACAAATGAGAGCTCAACTTCATTTGCGGATCAAATTCATCTATTACTTACTTCAGACAAAGTGACAGATAAAGTGGAAGAGGAAGTAGAAACTGCAAAGTGAGAATAAACGAAGCTGCACAGATAAACAACTGCTTGGATAAATAAACTTCAACAAATAAAGGCACATTCATCTACAAGCTTATTATAGACAAACCTATAGATGAAGTGCAAAATAATTCATCCAAAATAAAGTAAAGCATTTCTTCTATCACTTATATCAGACGAATGTGGAACAAAAGAAAAACATCATACTTCATCTATTCATGGAGACAAATGATAGTTTATCCATCAACCAGTTCGACCTCATCTGCACCACTCAAAGTTTGTCTGTTATTTACAATAGATAAAACACAATTATGAAGGATCGACTGATAGACAAATGCCTTGGAGGAATTCATGCAGACAAAGCAAAGTTTATCTATCAATCACTTTGACTTTGTCTACACCATCTGGAGTTCATCTGCTATTTATAATAGGCAAATTCCACTTATGAAGGATCAATTGATAGATAAACTAATGGAAGAATTTATTTATAACTTATGACAGACAAATGCAGATAGAGAGAAGTCATGACTTGTCAGAGGAAAATCAATTCATGTGACTTGCATATAAATGGCATCTGCATCCATACTTTCAGTATGCAGACTAGTCTCAGTCACCATTTCAGGCAACAAGCGGCGCTACAAGCTTTCAAGCTATGTCAAGTCAAAATGAGAAAAAGACATTTCAACTTATTCTCCTCTTTGTAAAAGAACGACGATGTAACAGCTCGAGACAAATCTAAAAGGCCTATACTTCAATGGCAAAAATCTCAATAGTCTTATTCATTCAATGTTGTTCTTTTTCTTAAATTCAATGAAACCCATCTTCTCCAATGGTCAAAATTGTGAAGAGAGATATTTAAGGAGAAGATGTGAGATGATTCAAAGGTTGAAGGAATATTTTTCAAATGAGTTAAACCCTATGCAAATCCTTCCACCCATGGCCAAGAGGTTAAACCATCATCTATCTTTTATGAGCTTAAACTGCATATCCTTATAGCAATTAAGTTTAACATTATGGGAAGATCTTTGTATTACATAAAGCTGTAAAGAGATCACATCTTCTCTTATGCTTGAGTGAAATATTATCTAAAAGTGTATAAGTTTCTAGTACACTTGAAACTGGAGAGTTATTGGTGAGCTCTGAAAAATCAACAGGTTTGCTGGTGATCTTCGAAACCAGTGAGTTTTGTAGTGAGCACATGAAAATCAGAAAAGTATTGAGAGTACTATGTTTATGCCTCCTGGAGCTGGAATCCAAAAGAGTGTTAGGAACACTATTTATGCCCTATGGAACTAGAATCCAGAAGAGTACTGAGAGTACTTTTGTATTTATATTATATGGGTTATAGTGGAACCCAAGGCACAATGAGTGTATGCTCTTGAAAGAGTGGATGTAGGAACAGAGTTCCCGAACCACTATGAAAATTGTGTTGTTTGTGTGTGTGTGTGTGTGTGTTTGCTTGCTAATTTTATTTTTCAAGCACTTTACTATTTATCTTATAATGCACCACGCACAATCATGAAAAGAGAGAAATGTTTTAATAGGGGTTAAGCAATAAATTTTTATATACCCAATTCACCCCTCCCCTCTTAGGTTAAGTCATACTATAGGAATCTACACATAATCCTTACCATCTCCTACAAGGATTTGTTCTTCCTCTTAGCCACTCCATTCTGCTAGGATATTCTTGGTACTGAGAAAGTTTGAAAGATGTCATTGCTTTCATAAAAAGTTGTGAACTTATTGATGGCTCAAATTTAATACCTCGCAAGTGCACGGTCGATGTATAGTCTAGTGTGCTTATGCAAGGGTCGAT
>JAYJMB010004106.1:0-13325 GCA_036873735.1 Pouteria campechiana | reverse complement strand
ATCAAGTTTTTGGCGCCGTTGCCGGGGACAGATGGAAGCCATCAAGTTTTTGGCGCCGTTGCCGGGGACAGATGGAAACCATCAGCCTCCCCTGAAAATGGGGCTGTCCAAACCTGTACAAGCATGCTACACACCATAATATACATTGATTCCAAATAAAATAATGAATTAACTTCTAAAATACATACATTTACAATCCCACAGCCCAATATTTGAGTTAAATCATGATGGCAATAAACTTGCTAACTTAACATGCAATTCATATATGATACTAATCTGACATGCCGCTACAATTCCAAACACATCATTTACATACTTTATTTATCGTTATACAATAATTGAAATTATTAATTACAATTATACACACAATGGGATTCCAATCCCAATTCTATCATATCAACATAATTACTATCATCCTTGGTTCCATTGCTTTACCTACCAGCTAATAATTTAAATAAGAGGGCTTGAGTCTAGGCAACTTAGTAAGTAGGCAAGTATAATAGAAAAATAATAATCAACTATTTAATGACATAATATGTTCAAATCCAAATTAAGATCAATTCATGCTTAATATTCTTCAAACAAACAATTCATATAATTCAACTTTATCATACACATCACAATATCTAAAATGTACATAGCTTTCCATTCCATTTCATTCAAAAATCTTCTCAAAACCACATATGCATAGCATTAATCATAATACCGGAATATTCTATATCTCTCTTGTTTAGGCATCCATACACAAGAATAATGTCATCATATATAAAGGTCAATCATTGCAATCTAAGGGATACTTAATATCCCAAATTTTTATATAGCTAACAATTCAATCAAATGTCAATATCCACTAACCCCAATCCAAAACAAACATGCCCGGAGTCAACCAAATGGGATATTTCATATCCCCATTCATACATTCATCAATAGAAGAAGGGGCGCCAACATACCTCACATGAAGAATTATCTTATAGTACTTCAATTCCATTGCTGCTTCCAAGCTTTCTATTCCATGTAGTAGTCTTATATACATCACATTGGCCACCATTCAATTCATTCACAAAATTAAACATATCAATTCAATAAATTATACTTCCTAATTATGTACTCATACGTCATGTTAATGCCTCAATCATAGCCAATTCCAGACTATCACATTCCCTCATGGAAGCAGTACATTAAACATGTAATTAACATTACTTAATTTAGGGTTTTCTCTATAAGGCATCATTAAATCTTCATTTCTTACAATATTTACTTCACATATACATGATTATCACTTAAATTAACTTATAAAAAACTCTATTAAGCTTTAAATTCAATTAGTTCATAGCTTATACAGCCTATATACAAAAGCCCCTTCTTAACCACACTTGGGGGCATAGTTCTAAAACCTATTTTATCGACCCAAATCATCACAAACAAGTCCTAAAACATCATAATTCATGTATTAATCATTTTTCTCATGTTTATTTCAACCAAATCTATCTTTTCTTAATCTTTTTCCATGCTTCACAAATTTTTCAAAACCCTAGCTATGCCTAATCATCAATCCTCATGTCCAATTAAGTTCCAAACCATTATTAAGCATGCATACATCATTTTCCCCATAATTTCTACATCAGATACATCAATTTTCTCCAAATTCCCCAAATTCTCAAAACCCTAACTTAAGAAAATCAGAAATAAGGAGGGAAAAACTAACTTACCAAGCAATCCACACATGGCTTTCTCTCGTGGACATAAATCCAAGCCCAAAACTCTAGTTGGCACCATCCATTTGAAGGAAACTTGATTTTTCTCCAAAAGTTGATTTTTCTCCATCCATCAAATCATCGAAAGTTAGTTTTAAACAAAAGATCACATGATTTACTAGCTAGGTAAGATGATTTCTTAGCTAAGTAGGCAAGAAATAAGGCTAAACGGGGTTAGGGCCAGAAAGGGGAAGAAACAGAATAGAACAAGAGAAAAATAGAACTGGCCGGGTTGGAAAAACCCAAGCCATATATTTATAACCACCGAATGGCATGTCCAACGCCACCTCGCTGCCGCGCCGCCATGCCAAGATTGATCCAGTGCTGCGGGCACTAGCCAAGCTAGCCCGTGATATTTCAATCATAACTTTCTCGCATGATATTGGATTTACATGATTTTTGATTTGTTACGAAGATAATTTCAAGATCTACAACTTTTATGTTAGTAACTTTTCCCAAATCATCCATCATATACATCAAATTTTGTGTAAAAGTGACACCTAGAGCATTTCCACTTCATTTTCTCATACACTATGCTCAAATTACACTTTATCTTCAAAATTTTCTTCTCATGCACTTAAGTACCAACTTAATAACTTTAAAATTTTTAAATTAGTCCTATTTATGATGTCCTTAGTAATATTTGCCAACACTTTATTATTTTAATGCCTCAGACATTACAAAATACCCCCCTTACAAAAAGTTTCGACCTCGAAACTTTAAATCTCATTTGATTCTCGTCATTTTTCCAATTACGAATCTATTCACATCTTGCGGATTTGTATCCACATGATACACCGTGCAAGCTGCAACGTTTTGATCATATAATTTGATCATTCAAACTATTTCACTTTTACTAATATCGACATATACACAATGCCTTATTCAAAGGATGCAATGTACTAATATTATTAAGCCAACATTGGAATTCTCACTAATCTCATTCTAAGCTACCCAAAGTCTTCAATTATCATGTAATTCAATTAAATTGTAAATCAATTAAATCAAAGCATAACTATTGTGGGCATTCATTCCATAATTTATACCATTTGGTCAACACTATGATTCAATTTAAACCCTACCACTATTTCATTTATCTTGAGATCTAGTAGAGATATCATCTTTAAAATCACATGACTATCATTAATACAAAATTCCAAACCTTTAGTTTAACATATTATTTCTCTTCTCTTAAGTCCCATACTACCATATTCAATTGGTATTCACGTACATAATCATCATTTATCAAGTCCAGGATAAAAATAATCAGATTTATACAACGGGATTATGATAAAATTGAACGGTAGCCATAAGAATCAAACCAACTTCACTGATCAATGCTACAACTTTATATAATCATGATACTCAACATCTACAAACATGTATTTTAATAGACCAATTCATCTTTCATCATAAAGATGACATCAATTGTATAACATATAATCATCCAGAAGTGTACAATATAAACAATTTATCTTGTATGCTTAGGATACACATACCATTACAACCTAGCAAATCAATTTTCATACATACATATGGAACTACTATCATGTAGCCAATACAACAAGTAAAGATTTTCAACTAAGAATCTGATATGCATCTATCTCTTTCACAATACATCTATATTCATTCTATCATCCTATCCATCTAGTCATCACAAAGTACGTCATTATACTATTTCCAAATCAATATGTCCAATTAATTATCATATTCACCTGCCACTAACCAATACCATGCTTGGGAGGCCACAACAAAGTGGCCTAAATCACACTTAGGTGGCAACCACAATCAACTAAGTGGTCTAAACCACGCTTAAGTGGCAACCACAGTCAAATGGGCAATAAAGTGGTCTAAACCACAATCAAGTGGCAACCACTGTGAAACAAGGTGATCTAAACCACAATGAAGTGGCAACCACCATCAAGTGTACTCAACTAACTTACAACATCAGTGTGATCCAGTCCATCCCTACAACCCCGGCTATGAATGTTACCAATTCCATGACAACATAATTAATGTCATCTTTGGTATCTAGCCGTCACTATAACCAAGGCATCATAGATTCTCCTTTCACACCTACTAAATAAGCAAAGGAGTCCACACAATGGGCTGGTCAGGCCTCTTTGCCATCATAGGCGGTATCGTAAACAAATAAAGCCTAGAGAGGGATGGGATCCCAAATAACCAAATGAACTAGCATGGTAGATATCCAAACCTCAATACATAATGATCATATGCTAACAGGCACACAAAATTTAAATATATACTAATCATGTTTTAAGAGGCGGTCAAATCAAAGCTTGTACCTCAGACATACTCAGACATACATCTAAGCCTCAAACACATATCAATCATATTCCAAGAGGCATTCAAAGCCAAGCCTCAATCAAATAGCTAATGTGTAATTACTAATCGCATAATCACATATTCAAATCTCACTTAAATAACCAAGCCTAGGCATATATCAATCAAGCAACCCAAATCTCTGATTCTCAAATAGGTAACCAAACCCAAATACATACACATGATATTCTGATAACGTTCAATCCAAATTTCAACACTGATAATATTGCATTCTCAATTTATACAAATGATACTGATACCCAAATCCAAACTAAGCATGCATCTAATTCTCAATCATAATCCAAGCATGTCTTATAAGTTTCAATCAAACTCAATGTAATTCCATACATGGACTTCCAGCGTACTACTATACCATCACTAACCTTCAAAGAATTCCCCTAGTCTCTTCTTATACAATACATTTCATAGCACAAAATCCAATCATAATTCTGATGGAATGTAAGAAAATATCAATAATATAAATTCCAATAGCCCATGTATACGAAATTTTTCATCAATCAATTACGTTATCAATTGTATCAACTAAAATAACTTAAACCCATAACACAATCCAATGTCAATCATTCAGAGGGGGGAAAATGTGTAAGTCCATTAATCAGATTAACAATCAAAACAGCTTAATTCAATTATACAGAAATTCCATGTCAAATAATACAATCATGGCACACATGCCCATCCAAATCAACATATTCATAAGTAAGTTATTCAATCATGTATAAGCATATCATTCTTCATAACATGCCATGTACGATCCAAGTAATCAAATAGTCATCAAGGTTCATACAATTAATTTAATCAAAGGATTCCAAATATTCCTTCATAAATTAATTAACAAATCAAAGTGAATTTAGTTTCCAATGTTTATTCATGAAACTTTACATTTTTATCATTTCTAATTCCAAATATGTCATAAATATAACATTTATACATTTAGATATGGTGTACATGTAGACACCCTCATGCTTCCCTGCACTATTCTGAGTATAGCAAGTATACGTTATTCCGAAATTACAATTGTGATATCATAGCATAGTCACTTTCATTTCAAATCATATCCACTATACAATATCATATCAAATCACAATTATTAATTCACAATTATCATTCATGTTCATTCCATATGGATATCCTTCATACATAGTCATATCAATTCATCATATAATATCAACCCACTATCATTTACCTGCCCTTTATTTCCTTACTCGCGCCTTTAAATTATTGTATAACTCAATGTTCTTACAAGTTCCTATGGCATGTCATTTCCTATCTCTAATACACTATTGTCATCATGAGAATTTAGTGCTATCACATAGAGTAGCAATACTTATTACTTAGAGCCTGGAACTTATCACATAAATAAGTCCTAGGCTCTAACACTATTCTGCCATGCCCCACCTTCCAAGGCATGATGTCCTATTTTACACAATATTTCACCTAAATTTGTCCACTTTTAGGGTGGGGTAGTTGGGTCCCATTTTTTAAATGGTCTGCTTTCTACAAAAAATCAGACAGAGTTTCCCCTGAAAATGGGGCTGTCCAAACTTGTACAAGCATGCTACACACCATAATATACATTGATTCCAAATAAAATAATGAATTAACTTCTAAAATACATACACTTATAATCCCATAGCCTAATATCTGAGTTAAATCATGATGGCAATAAATCTACTAACTTAACATGCAATTCATACATAATACTAATCTAACATGCTACTACAATTCCATACACATCATTTACATACTTCATTTATCATTATACAACAATCAAAATTATTAATTACAACTATATACACACAATGTGATTCCAATCTCAATTTTATCAAATCAATACAATTACTATCTTCCTTGGCTCCATTGCTTTACCTGCCAGTTAAGAATTTAAATAAGGAGTTTCCACTTCATTTTCTCATACATTATACTTAAATTACACTTTATCTTCAAAATTTTCTTCTCATGAACTTAAGTACCAAGCTTAATAACTTTAAAATTTTCAAATTAGTTCATATTTATCATGTCCTTAGCGATATTTCCTAACACTTCCTTATTTTAAAGCCTTGGACATCCACAAGTACATCTTCAATAATGCCTAGTGGGTGTTTAATGGATCTGTCTGCCAACTGAAGAGAGATAGTATTAGGTCTTGCTTCGCTAACCCCAATTTTCTATAGATAGACAAAGGCATGAGATTAATGTTAGCTCCCAGATCACATAATGCCTTCTCAAATACAAAATTTTCAATGACACAAGGTATAGTGAAGCTTCCTTGACCTTTGAGCTTTGGAGGCAACTTCTTTTGTATAATAGCACTGCATTCTTCAGTGAGAACAATAGTCTCATATTCCTCATATTTCCTTTTATGTAAAAGTACGTCTTTCGTAAACTTCACGTAGCTAGGCATCTGTGCAAGTGCATTAACAAATTGAATGTTGATGTGAAGCTTCTTAAAAACTTCAAAAAACTTTGCAAATAGCTTATCTAGTTTCCTTTTCTTTAATTGCTAAGGAAAGGTTACGTAAGGAATTGACTGTTGAGGAAGTAGTGCTTGAGGCTTAGGAGGGGCTTCCACTTGCTCTTGAATTTTTGACTTATCTTTCTCATTTCTTACTAGAAGTTCCAATTCTGTACCACTTCTTAAAGTGACGGCCTTGCCTTACTCTCTTGGATTTACCTTAGTGTTGCTAGGTAAGCTTCATTATTAGTGATTATTGAACAAATTAGCCATTTGTGCCACTTGAGTTTCAATATTCCTTATCTGTGCATATTGGTTCTGAATTTGAGTGGCTTGATTTTGCAGATTGGTTCTTGTCTCTTCCACAAAACATTTTACTTGGGCTAATAACTAGTTTGTGGTATTAGCAAGTTGAGCCAAAGAAACCACCTATTCGGCTTTCTTTTCATTTTGCTCCAACTAAATTCCTTGTTGTTGAAACCCTACCTGAGAAAATCCCTACCCCACATTTTGTTTATTTCTCCATAAAAATTTTGGATGGTTTCTCCATCCTAGATTATATGTGTTGGAGTAGGGATTGTTTTATTGTTGCTTATTAAAATTTTCAACAAATTGTGCTTGTTCTGGCTCAGTTTGCATAAAAGGATTGCCTATTTAACATTCTTCACTCGGGTGGTTACCGTGACATAAATCACAACATGTTTGGGGAGACTGAATGGCATTTACTCCCATCTGATTCTTCTCCATCTGTTTTGTAAGTATTGCAACTTGAGTAGTTAGAGCAGAAATAGGATCAATTTCATCACCATCATCTGATTTCTTCATAAGTGTTCCCCCTACTGATGCATCTATTAATGTCCCAGTGGTGCTCATCAGTCCATTATAGTAGTTTTGGACTTGTGACCACTTAGGCAACCCGTGATGTGGACACTTAAGTAGTAGCTCCTTGCATCTCTCCAAGGCATCATAGAGAGTTTCACTTTCATGCTGAGAGAAATTATTGATCTCCATCAACATTCTTGTTGTTTTTGCTGGTGGAGGGAATTTGGTAAGAAATTTTGATTCTAATCATCCCAACTATTGATAGAATTTGCAGGTAGAGAATTTAGCCAAGTTTTTGCTTTGTCATTTAAGGAAAAAGTAAATAATCGAAGGTGAATAGCATCATCAGATACCCCATTGTATTTGAAAGTGTCATAGATTTTCAAAAAGTTTGTAATATGGGCATTCAAATCTTTATTTGCAATCCATTAAACTAAATTCCTTAAAGCATCTATAAAGTCAATGATTTGTGATCGAAATTATTGGAAGCAATGACTGGAATTTTGATCATTGGTTGAATGTCAGTTGTTGATGGTAATGCATAATTGTGCAGTGGCATATATTGAAGAGGTGGAGGATACTCGCTCACTTCTCCCAAGTCATCCATAGTATTTTATAGTTGACTGACAGCTTCCCTTTTCTCTCTTTTGATTCTTCGAAGCATGCATTCTATCTCAAAATCTAAAGGGATCAAATTATTACTTTCAAATCTTTGCATATACTTATGGACAACCCTGAAAAAGAAACAAAATTTCAATGAGTAACAAAATAAAAGAAAAGAAAAATTCAAATCAAAAATTGAATTATTTATTTTGATATTGGCAAAAACTATAGTCCCAACAACATCATGAAAAAGTTGTTGAAGATTTTCCTTAATGCAAGTGTACATATTGTCAACAAGTAATAAAGAGTGAGTAAGAGATACATTCCCATGAGGACTAAGTTTACCAACTATCAAAGTACTCTAATTCTGAATTTTGTTTGAAAGAACTAAATTCAATGAAAAGATGTAATAGAGAAAGGAAATCTAAACAAATTAAATTTTAACAAAGGAGCAAAGGGTGAACAAACAAGAATTCAATAATTAAGACATCTAGGGGTTTTCAAATTTACCAAATTAATCCTATTTAGTTTTGATCCAATTTAATCAATTAGTGCTTATTCCTATGTTGATAATGAATTTCTCTTATGTAATTGTTATTCTTTCTCAAGTTATAACCACCTATCTAGTTAACAAATTTCCTACATCTGTGTGAAAATTTTGAACTAACCAAGATGCATTAAGAATAGGAAATTTACAATGTTACACAAACATCATGGATATCTCTATCATCATGACAATCTTAAGGTGTTTGATCAAGGTCTAATTCAATTATCGCTTCTTAGCCTCAAATTGAATCACAATTCATGTTAAAAGGGTTAGCACACCTTCATAACCATTAAATTCAAATTAAACACTCAACATGGATAATGAATAAATAATACTTAAATTAAAAAGGATAAAACCAAACATTCACAATCCGGCTATATCTTGCCCCTAGAATAAAGTGTTTAGTTCATAATGTAATCAAGAAAAATACTAAAGAATGTCTTAAATATAATTCCCAAAGAAGGGGCAATGAAAAAGATCTAAAAAGAGTAATAGAAAAACTCCTCCAAGTAGCAACTTCAGTCTTCTCTTCGTCCAACTCTCTCAAAACTCGATCCCTGGATATCCTTAAATAACCTAAGCAGCAGGGTTTTATTAGAACTCTTCCACTATGCATAAGGATCCTCTTCCAACAATAACTCATATTTCTATATAAAAATATGGCTTCAAAAATATTACAGCGCATAAAATAGAAGTTATCAAATAACTGAGTTGCAGCACATTATCAGTTTGCAATACATGCGCCTAAAAATCAACTTCCCAGAATAACTTCAACTTACGCAATTAAATTTTTTTGCAACTTCTAAAACCAACATGTGTTGCACTTCCAACTTCTATTTGTAATTTATACTTCTAAAACACTCTAAAATATTTCAATTTTGCTTATGAAATTGCTAATGAAAAATCCTTCTAAGCTTTAGAATTTTCTTTCTTGTTAAGTAACTTTAAAATTTATGAACTTTGAAATTTCACAGCTTAAGAAGTTCTGATGGAACTTCAAAATTTTTGAAGATCGTGCTTTGGAAACCCTTCAGAATAATTTCACTTTGTCACAATTTTGGATTAATACTTCACGACTTTAGAAGTTCTAACGCACTTTTGAAGTTATTTTTGAATGCTTCATGAAATATGGACATAATTTTGAGAACCTCAGAACTAGTTCAGAAATCACCTTTACCATACTTCTACTATTATTTTGAACAACCTTTAAAAATTTTTTCAACTTCTTAGAACCTCAAGAACACTTCATGTTGCCCTTCTGAGAACATCAGAAACTACTCAGAACCTCTTCTAATGTTGTTCAAAACTTATTCAGAACGTCTTCAGAAACCTTTGTTGCACTTCTAAGAGCCTCAGAACTCATTTAGTACTTCCTCTGCAAGCCTCAGAAACCACCTCAGAACTTTACAAACCACTTCTTCACAAATTATAGTTGCACTTCAGAGAATGTCAGAAACATCTTTTGCGAGCCTCAAAACTATTGAACACAGTATCTAGCTTGATTTTGATGATGAACATTCTTAACCAAGTAAGTTTTGATGATGACCAAAGACATGAGTGAAACTTTAAGATCCTAATAATTTGTTCTAAAGTATGTTGCAGAAATATTGACCCATGCTCAACTTGAGACTAACCTTTATGATGATCAAAGGAAGAAACAAAGTAAATGCTCTTTAAAAATAAGTATATAAATTTCATATATACTTAAAACAAGAAAATAAAAATTTTAAAGTATTCGAGACATGCTTTGGAGCTAATAGAAACATATTCAGAGTCATCACAACGCACTTCAAAGTAAATTGGAATGCTTAGGAGTAATCATAAGCATACTTTAGAGAAAATAGATAAACTTTGGAGTAAATAAAGCATACTTCGAAGTTAATTGAAAAGCTTCAAAATCAGCTCAAGATAAGCTTCGGAGTCATCACAACCTACTTTAGAGTAATCGCAAGCATACTTCAGAGTCAACAGGAAAGCTTCAGATCAGTCACAGCATACTTCGGAATCAATAGTGAAGTTTCAGAGTTGTCACAGTACACTTCAGAATCAACAAGAATAACTTCAGAGTTTATTAAGCAAGCTTCAAAGCTATGAGCATATACTTCGGAGTTAATTAAACATGCTTTGGAATCAGTAGCCTTACTTCGGAGTCAATAAGCAAACTTCAGAGTAGTCAAACAGTACTCTAGAGTCACCTTTTGTAAAGCATCAAAGGTTTGGAAAAATTTGAAATTCACTCTCCAAAGAAATGTCGCAAATAGAATGTTTTACGTCACTTTGGAAAATCTAAAGAAAACAATTTAGAGTTACTGAAATCATTCAAGACATTATCTATTCATTTGTCACTTCAGAGTAACTAAAGAAGCTACTTTGGAGTCTCTAATATTCATGTGAATTTGAAAAAAGTTAGCAATAAAGTTGCAGACCAATACCAAATTGCTACAAAGTCAGACATCAGACAAAATATAAGGTGAAGAAAAATATTTTTGAACATTTGAAAGTCTGCCAAAGACAACAACAAAAAAATCATTCTTAGCCCATAAAAGAGGCATTCAGATGGAAAGAAAAATATAACTGAATATATTGAATATACGAGAAAACACAAGAAGCAAAAGTTTTTAAGCATTCAAAATCTTCTTCAAAGTTCAACCCCAATGGCTACAACTCTGTTGGAGCTCTCAAAAGTCTAAATCGCTTCTCAATCAAAGAGTTTGAATCTTTTACTCTTATTGCTTATTCATTTACTTAAAATTCTGTATTTACGTACAAGTCTGCCTAAGTAGGAGGCATAAATTTGTACATTTTGTTTTAGTATTTGGGAACATAAGTAGAGTGCTTGGTGTTTATGTATTGAGATAAGCAACTAGGGAACTTGCTGAAAGGATATCAGTTCATTGATGAGCTTTGAAAATGAACAAGTTGTAGAAAGTTTCTGGTTAGCTTGGAAAACTAGTAAGTTGGTTGGTGAGCTTGCTGGAAAACCAACGTGTATTTGATCAGGTTGATCAAGGTATTAGTGGAACCTGAGATCAGTAGAGGAGACTGACTCAGAAGTGGAGTACGAACCTAAGAAGGGCCGAACCATTATAAAAATCTTGTGTTATGTGTTGTGCAATCTATTCTATTTATTCATTTAGCACTTTGATCATTTGATTTGGCCAAAAGTCTTAAAAGCTCAATTCATGCCCCCTCTTAAGCTACCATTGTGTAAGGGACCAACAAGAACTACCTTTGAGCACTTTTATCACAGTTCTGAGGGCCTTAGAACCTCCTCAGTTGCACTTCTGAGGTCTTCAGAAGTCACTTAGAATCTCTTCATCAAGCATTCGAACTCTATTCCTTCAGCCATTGTTAGGAGCCTCAGAACTAACCATTTTAGAACCCCATTCAAAACTAGTTGTTACTATTGGAACCCTTCTAGAGATTTTGATGCACTTCTGAAGAGTATGCTAGTTCAGAAATTCTAAAATTGCCAATTTTAACCATGTTAAAATTCCTTCAGAACTTCTGACACACTTTTGACGAGGGCTAACTCATTTAAATTGACTCAAAACGATGCTTTTTTCATATTTTCAAAAATTTTGCACCTGAAATAGAAATTAACTCCATTAAGTGCAATATTTAAGCAAAACCAATGAACTTACATCAATTGAGGATCAAAAATATGTGAATTTAAGCTTTGAAATATGATAAAAATATAAGCTTATTAGCAATTGTGTTTGCTTTGGAAAAGTTTCACTCATACTTGATTGGTTCAAAAGTAATTTTCTATTCTGATCATGCTGCATTAAAATATTTGTTGACTAAGAAAGACGCCAAGCCCAGGTTAATTAGGTGGGTCTTATTGCTGGAAGAATTTGACCTCACAATCAAGGATAAGAAAGGCAGCGAAAATTTTGTAGCTGATCATCTGTCTAGGTTGGTGGAAGGGACTAATTTTGAGCAAGGAAAAGAAAAGGAGAACATTCCTATCAATGAGATTTTTCCTGATGAGGAACTATTTCTATAAAGGGAAGTGAACCTTGGTATGTTGACATTGTTAATTATTTAGTCAAGGAAGTTTTTAATCCAATTTTGAATTTGCAGGGAAGGAGGAGGTTGTTGTCATAGCAAAACACCACTTTTGGGATGATCTAATTCTGTTCAAACTTTGTCAGAATCAAATCATTAGATGTTGTGTACCCAACAATGAACAATAAATCATTTTGAGTCATTGCCACACATTTAGCTCTGGAGGGCATTTTGAAGGAAAGAAGATGTCTCTCAAGGTTTTCCATTCTGGTTTTTACTAGCCAACTATTTTTAAGAATGCTCATGCCTTTTATGCAAAGTGTGATAGGTGCTAAAGAATAGGTAACATTGGTAAAAGAGATGAAATGCCACTCACAAGTAATCTAGTTGTTAAACTGTTTGATGTATAGGACATTAATTTCATGGGACCATTCCCACCATCTAATGAGAACATGTACATTTTGCTTACCATTGATTATGTGTCTAAGTGCATAGAAGTAATGGCCATTAGAAAGCTAATGTTATGCTAAAATTTCTAAAAGGTAAGATTTTTACCTGGTTTGGCACTACAAGAGCAGTTATCAATAATAGAGGTACTCATTTTTGTAATAAGTGTAACAACCCGGGGCTCCAATGTGATATTGTCCGCTTTGGGCACACACCCGCATGGTTTTAAAACGCGTCACACCTTCACAACTGAGCCCCACAAATATAGCCCAGGACTCCCACCCTCACCCCGGCGATGTGGGAGGCCACTCACGCCATCCCCCCC
>JAYJMB010004105.1:2501-13325 GCA_036873735.1 Pouteria campechiana | reverse complement strand
TAGAAATTATGATAGACCTCTGTGACTTTTGGGGTTTCTTTTGTCAATCATTTGTTAGTTGTATGCCATGTAAACCTGGTTTTAATGGATTCAACAAACCTCTATGGCCCATGTCTATCTCCTTTGTGGACTCCTCTATCACTCCAAAACTTAAAAAACTTTATTAGTCATCAAAACTATATATATATATATAGAGAGAGAGAGAGACTCAACAATCTCCCTATGATAAAAACTTGACGACTTGTGACAATAAAAATACATGCTAATGAACTAAGTTCAAACTCCCTCAATCTCTCTGATTTAGTGAGCCTTAAGAGTTTTTACTTTCACGCATATGCCAAGAAAGTTCATTCTCATTTCAGGAAAAACTTTTAAAAGTTCAATGTATTTCAATATTCCACTTTTTAGAAAAAAAATTAAAAATTTCAAGATATTTTAATGTTCTTAATATTCTCCCCCTCTTTATATTATTTTTCCTCAAATTTGACATAAGTCATATCATTCTCCCTTTTTTTTTATAATAAAAAATGTCTAAGGTTGAGGGATTTAAAATTTCAACTTTTGAATATTGTACTCCCCTAAGATGCATAGTTTAAACCTTTATTTTTTTATTTTTAAAACTAAAGTCATCTAGCTCATATGATTTTCACCTTGGTCTAAGCATTGATGATTAACCTTATAGCTCCTCTTGCATAAACATATGTCAGGATATGAAATGCAAGTTTTTAAGATTAGATATACAATACCTTACCTAGTCTTCAACTCCCTCGAACAAATGATGTGTCATTGTCCAATAGGGTTCCAAAAGCCATTTTTTTGGCTCTTCTTGGAAGATTGTTATACAACAGTGTACTATTTATTTTTCTTCTTTTTCTTCTTTTACTTTACATTCTGCTGAGTTTGCATTTTTCTTTTCCTTCTTTTCAGCAAATTCTTAATTTTCCTAGTGAGAGAGTTTATAAACTCTACATTTTCTTCCTCCCCTCATTACATTATTCTGCACTTCCCCAGCTATAAGTCTTCTTCTTCTTCTTTCCTTCTTTTTCCTCCATCCAAATCTTATGGATTATTAATGACCTCATCAATTTTGCAACATAAATCATGTTCAAGTCTTTAGCCTTTTTGATTATAGTACCCTTTGGCATTTATTCCTCAAGAAGAGACCCCAAGATCTTCTTTAACTATTGAAAAAAAGAAATCTCTTGACTTAAACCTTTTAGGCTATTAGTGAGTCTTGAAAACTTAGAAAATATTTTAGAAATCGATTCACTCTCATACAAGCAAAACATTTTAGTTTCCTTTACTTAGCTTGTCCTCTCATAAATTGTTTGTAAATAGTTTCAGATCTCTTTTATAGAATCATATGAGGAAATCTTTTCAAATTTAGAATGAGAGAGAACACAATATAGAGCATTCTTATCTTCAATATTTAACTAAATTACTCTAATATCCTTAACAGTTCATTTACTCTTCTCAAAAGCGGAGAGCAACATTACATCATCTATAATCTTCTACAAAAATTAAATATTGGCAATCCAAAAGTTTTTCATTCTTAGCTTTCAGTAGTTATAATGCTCTCCATCAAAATAAGGGGATTTAAGTGTCGATTGACCCTCCATGATTCTACAAAAACTGTTTATCATATGAGATCACACTGAGGTATTGATTTATGAATTTTAAATCCAAATTTTAGTGTCTGCTCTGATACCAATTATTGGTCCCAAAAATAAGTTGTATGGCAAAGTACAAAATCAAAAAAAATTAGAAAACTAAATGATTGTGTAAAAGTAAGAAAAGGATAATAGTGTAAGCATATAAGCACATACAACAACAAGCATATAAAAAGGTATAGTGGTTCAGGCCAACTCAACACCCACTCCACTCTCAAATGTCTCACAACTATGGTTCCATTATCTATTGTAGAATTACACCTCCCTTAGTTTCTCCAAAATTACCGAGAACTCTTATAACACCGCCTAGTTTTGCTAAAATCTTAACAGGGAACTCTTATAATACAGTTTATTATAAAGATAACCCTTCATTGCTATTAGAAATCCTAAAATCTAAACAAAAATAAAAATGTACAAAGAAATGCCTCTTAGTAGGATGAAATATACTCAAACTAAATCTTAAATGTAAAGATTACTTAATGAAAGTAATGTGTTTTAGACTTCTCTTAAGTTAGATTTGATATAGCTTGTTGAGAGTTGAGGTGTGGGGTTAATGCACTTGGAAGTTTTTTGGTTCTCTTTTGAATGTGATGTTTTTAGCTTAAAGAATTCCTTTTTCTGTTTAATGGAACTTATATTTATAAGCTCTAGAAAGATTTTTGACTGTTTGTAGGAAGAACATTGAGAAATAGTTGTTAAAATATCTTTTTGAAATTTTTCATGAAATGATTGTTGGGATGATATACTTCTGTCCCATTCCTTTTTCAATTCCTTTATTGACAAAGTAGGTCCAAAGATCTCTATGGCTTCCTCTATCGAATATTACAATTACAGAGATCTCAACAGACCTTTATGGGTTCCTCTGTAGAGGTTACATGATTTCTCTATCAACATAATTCAAAACATCTACATGTATAGAGGTTGTGACAAATCTCTTCCTTTATCAATTCCTTTGTTGGTCTTGTGCTGTGTAAACTTGATTCTAGTGTACTCAATATACCTTTGTGGCCCATGTTTCTCTCCTATATGGATTCCTTTATCATTCCAAAGCTTAGCCAAATTTTATTAGCTAAAGCTTAAATCATAAACAAGTTTTTTTATCATGAAAATTATACATATAAACTTAACATTCTAATGCTAAAGCAATCTCAAGCTCCAATAGGTGTAGTAACATGTATTATTCATTTTTTGGATAGTACTATCATGCTTTGTTTGATGTTAGAGTATATAGATCTTTTGTTGCCTCTAAATTTGCTTGAGAATATAGTTCATATTCTTGAAAGATGGCTGATAATTTGCTAGTTGTATCTCCCATGGGGGATAGTTTAGTCATAGATCAAGTTTGTTTTATCTTGCCTTGTTGAGATAGAGGGAGTAGTCATGCCAGCGAACCTAGTTGTCATGTGAATGAAAGACTTGGATGTTTTCTTATGTATGGACAAATGAACAGATGGTTAGCTAGCATAAATTGCCAGGAGCAAAAAGTTAGGATCCATTCATCAAACCAGGTTGAGGTTGTCTTTGAGGGTAATCGAAGAAGGGTACCCAACCCAATGTCAGCACTTAATGTAGTAAAGATGTTAAAGTTTTCCTATGACAGCTATAGCAATTGAGGGGAAAGAGCTAAGGCTTCAGGATATTCCAATAGTGAGAGAATTTTTAAATGTCTTTCTAGATGAGCTGCCTGAATTGTTGCCATATAGTGAGATTGATTTTGTTATTAATTTGAACCCTAGAAAAGGTCCAATCTCCATGGCACCTTACCATATGGCTCCTGCGGAATTGATGGAACTAAAATATTAGTTGCAAGAATTGTTTGACCTAGGATTCATTCATCCTAGTATGTCATCTTGGGGAGCTCTAATTCTCTTTGTTAGAAAGAAGGATGGTAGCATGAGCCTATGCATCGACTATAGATAGTTGAACAAGGTGATAATCAAGAGTAAATACCCTTGACCACACATCAATGACTTATTCAACCAATTATAAGGATCAACCATATTCTCTAAGATTTTTTAGTCCCTAGTCCCTAGCTAATGGTGGCTTAGGGGGGGGGGGGGATTGGAAAATTGAGCCTTTAAAAAATTTGGCCAAGTTCAAAAGGTAGTGCTGAAATAAAATAGGAAAGATCACATAGTACACTGAAAAAAAAAGGATCTTTATAGTGATTCTACCCTTAACTTAGTATCTACTACACTTCTCTGAGTTAGCCTCTCTTGCTAAGCTCAGGTTCCACTAACATTTATTAGTTTTCAAGCTCACCAACAATCTTATACAAGTTGGTTTTCAAAGCTCACCAACAACTTATATACTTTGTTTTTTAAATCTCACCAACAACTTGTATATGATAGTTTTCAAAACTCACCAACAACTTATATAAACTTTAGTAAGTTTCTCTACTTGTTGTTCACTATAAGATGCAAGGCCCTTACTTGCAAATAAGAAAATACTAAGTAAACATGTATAGAAATAAGTGCCTCTTAATAGGTGACCATACAAAGTGTGGTAATAAAAACATAATAAATATAGTAGTAAAGAATAATAAATATTAGAATCGTTGAATGATTTGCTTTGAATGCTTGTTGGAATGTGGCGCAATGGAGCTGATCTTGTGGAGTTAAATCTGAGGGACTTTAGTAAATGCTTGAGTAAACTTTTTTTTATTTCTCTGCTTCTCTCCCAAACATTTGAATCATCCTTTTATAAGTTGTGAAAGACGCCTTAGTTGTAATGATAATTTTTGGTAGCTTTTAGACCATTTAAAAATTAGGATTTAAAGCTTCATCGTGTTTTTCTTCTTTTATCCAACTATAGAAATTTTATGATAGATATTCAAAACTTCTCAGCTTCATCTACCTATCAATTACAATTATGTACTTAATGCAGAACTTCTAAGGTTCCTCTATTGAACTTCTAAGCTAGTGGCAGTGATAGAATTTTACACGGTCAATCATTTCAGATTCTTCCAAAGGATGAATTTGGTTTCTGACACTTTCATCATTCATGTTTTTGCTTCTAAAAAACTTTTAAAGTGTTTCTGAATGATTGAATTCTGCTTTTGATGGACTTCTTGAGTTTTAGCTTTTTTAAGATACCTCTTAACAGCTTCTAAGTTACTTCTGAAAAATATCTAAGCATAAAAACTTCTTCCGTATTCATTATGTATCATTGCTATTGATCCTCTGTTATAACTCTAAAACTTAGAAGCATTTTTTTTTGAAGTTCAAATTCTGACAAACTTCTAATTGCAAATATGTCATTTTGTATTACTTCTGAGTTATTTATGAATACATAAGCTTCTTCTGAATTATTTTTGAAGTTTTTTCTGTTGAACTTTTGATTACAGGAGTGTCATTCTGCATTGATTTTGAATTACTTCTAACTTACTTCTAAGGGTATTCAAAAATTCTTTTTGATGAACTTCTGATTGCAAAAATCTCTTCTGCATTGCTTCTATGTTACTTTTGAGTTACTTTTGGGCATATTCAGAAGATCTTACTGATGAACTTCTGATTGTAGAAACATCTTTTGTATTGCTTTTATGTTATTTCTGAGTGTATTCACAAGATCTTATTAACAAACTTCTGAGTGAAGATTTTTCTTCTGAGCTTGTTCTAAAGTTTTTCTTAGAGCATTTTATTTCTAAGGTGTTTTTGGAGATCTTTTGAACTACCTTTGAAATGTGAGACTACCTTGGAGTTAATTTTGAAATTGCACTGTAACTCTAAAAGAAAATTTGACTTGTCTCTAAAGTGGTTTTGAAGTAGCTTTGAATACTTCTCAACTTCACGCCTTATCTCCCAAGGAATTCTGATTCATCTCTAAAATACGCCCGAGTGTTTCTAAATTGCTTTTGAGCTTCACACTTTGTCTCTAAAATACTTCTGAGTATTTTTGAATTGCTTCTGAGCATCACCCCTTATCTCTAAAATACTTCTGATCATTTCTGAAGTGCTTCTGAGCTTCATGCCTTATCTTTGAAATGCTTCTGAGCATTTCTGAATTCCATACCCTATCTTTCTGAATACTTTTGAGTGAATTTTATTTGAACATTCTTTTTAAATTATCTTCTTTCTATAAGTCTTAATAATATATGCTTTGACTTAACAATTACTCTCTTTAATTCATTTTAACAGATTAACATTGCATCACTTGGAAAATAAATAGTTAGTAGCTTAACTCTTCACTTATATGTTTGTTAATTATCAAACTTAGCTACTTAATTAGATTCATCATCAAAATCAAGTTAAGTAGGAGGATTAGACTCAATAAGATTGATCTTCTATTTGGTTATCACCAGTGAAAAGTAAAAAAAAAAGAACATATCAAAGACTGCTTTTTGTACTTGGTATTGTTACTATGAGTTCTTGGTGATGCCTTTTAGACTGATAAATGCTCTAGTGACTTTCATGGATATGATGAACTAGGTGCTTCATTAGTTCTTGGATAGTTGTGTGATCATATTCATTAATGAAATCTTGGTATATTCTAAAAATCAGAAAGAGCATGCAGAGCAGTTGAGAGCTATGCTAAATGTTCTAAGAGAGAACAGGTTGTATGTTAAGTTAAAGAAGTGTCACTTCTAACTAGATAGCATTGCTCTTCTTAGGCATCTAGTTAGTGGAGTACGGATTTCTATGGATCCAAAGAAGGTTAAGGTAATAATGAGCTGGGAGAGACCTAGTACTTTGATTAAGGTTCGTAATTTTCTAGGTATGGTCGATTATTACAAATAATTTGTGAAGTATTTATCCTCTATTGTAATACCATTAACTTAAGTAACACACCAAAAGGTAAAATTTATGTGGATTGATGAGTGTGAGAGGAGCCTCTAGGAGTGAAAGAATCATCTAATCATTACTCTAGTGTTGTCTTTATTGGATAGGTGACTTTGTAGTATATAGGGAGGTCTCCTAGAAAGAACTTAGGTATATCCTTATGCAGCATGGTATTATGATAGCCTATGCTTCATGTTAGTTGAATTCATATGAGCAAAATTATCCTATGCATAACTTGGAGCTTGTAGTGGTGGTGTTTGCCTTAAAGATTTGAAAATACTATTTATATGGTAAGAAGATAGATCTTTACAAACCACCAAAGCTTTTGGGATATCTTCTCCTAGAAGCATTTGAACCTCGACTAGAGGAGGTGGTTAGAGTTATTAAAGGATTATGATGTCTTCATACATTACCATCTTAGTAAAATGAATGTGGTGGCAGATGCTTCAAGTTATAAATCTTATGCAGAAGCAGCAATCCTAATCATAGAGCAGTTGTAGTTGTCCATCAAATGGAGAGGTTGTGGCTTAAGGTGTTACCTTCATCTAAGGTGAGTCAGCTTTGTGCCTTATAGATCAATCTAACATTAGTGAATCAGATCAAGGCAGCCTAAAAGAAGGATCCATTTATTCTATAGATCAGTGACAAACTGGATCAAGGAGAGCAAATTGAGTTTCAGTATAGTTCAAATGGTGCTTTATTGTTCCATAGTTGGTTGGTGGTGCCTAGTGTGGATAATTTTTGATAAGAAATCTCAAAGAAAGTATGTAAGAAGTTTTCCATCATCCTTGTAGTAAGATGTATAGAGACCTTAGAGAGGACTTTTAATGGAAAAACATGAAGAGAGAGATTCCTCAATTTGTTACTTAGTGCTTAGTATGTCAGCAGGTCAAGGTGGATCACAAAGGCTAGTTGGTTTGTTGAAGTCACTATTAAATAGAAGAGAAATTGCATCATTATGGACTTTGTATCTGCCTTACCACAAACTCAAGTTTGTTTTGATTTAATGTGGGTTGTGGTGGATTGACTAACCAAGTTGGCCCATTTTTTGCATATAAGATGACCTTTGAGATAAAGTAGGTGGCCTATTTGTACTTATGAGAGATTATTAGACTTCATGGTATACTTGTCTTTATTATGTTAGATAGAGATCATCAATTCATCTCTAAGTTTCAGAAAAATTGTAGGAAGCGATGGAAATGGAGTTACACTTGAGTTATGCTTACCATCTGCAAAGTGATGAATAGTTTGAGAACATGATTTAAATCCTAAAGGATATGTTGCATGCTTGTGTCTAGGATTTTAGAAGATATTGGGATTGTCATTTACCAATGGTAGAGTTTGCCTATAATAATAGTTATCAAGTGAGCATTGGCATGACTCCATTCAAGGCTTTGTATGACAAGAGGTGTTGCACACCAATGTGTTGGAATGAATTTAGTGAGTGGAGACTGCTTGCACCTAAGTTGGTTTAACAGGCTATTGATGAAATGAGGCTATTTAAACAACATCTTATGCCTGCACAAGACAGGTAAAAGAAATATGCTAACGGGAGGCATTGAGATCTTCAATTTGTTGTCGGGAAGCATGTGTTCTTGAAGGTCTCACCTACCCAAGGGGTGATGAGATTAGGGCCAAGAGAAAACTTAGACCTTGTTTTATTGGGCTATTTGAGGTTTTTAAAATATATTGGTGGAGTTGCTTATCTATTTGCTTTATCGTCATCACTATTCGAAGTCCATAATGTTTTCTACATCTCATAATTGAGAAAGTATGTAGTGGATTATTCTCATATGTTATATGTGGAGCAATTTCATTTTGAGGACTTGATATACTTAGAGCAACCAGTCTAAATACTTGATGTTTATGATAGACAAATGAGATGGAGGACAATGAAGTATATTCTGCTCCAATGGGGCAATCGTAGTGAAAGGAAGGCCACTTGAGAGCTAAAGGAAGATATGTAATGGCTTTACCTTAGTTTTTCTTTTTCCACAATGTGATGTAAGTTTTGAGAAAAAAAACTTTTGTAAGATGGGGTAAACATAGTAATTTAAATCAATAGAATTTATCTTTTATCATGATGCAGCATTTTGACTATTGACTTTTTGCTTGTTGACCATCCGATGCATCTTATCCATCATTTGATGATGATTAGACTATTAATTTATGCTTTTAGTAGTGTGGCCTATAATCGAGTAGATGATTACTGACAAATAACATAAGATTATCATGCTCTTTGTGTGCAAAATATGATAGGATGGATCTTCCTTCCACTTTTGGCCTTGGTCAAAAAGGGAAAGGTCATCCTTCCCCATTAGGAGATTTTTCTAATCTTTTAAGAGTAGGAAATCTTCTTGTTTTCCCTTTTAGACTAAAAACCCTTATGGAAGATTTTTGTGAAAAAAGAAAGGGAGAGTTAGCGCACAATTGCAATGTGGGAGGGCTCAACATAAAGTTAAGAGAGAAGTTGTAATCTTTTCCTTTGTGAATTATCACATTCAATAAGGAGGATTTATATTTGTGGTTTGGATCAATCTTTATTTACCAAATAATTATGTTAATGTAAATAAAGAAATTAATGAGTATGGAATGTATAAAATATATATAGAAAGATTTTTATTCCTTTTTATATATGTTTAGTTGGCTGTTAAGTGTATAAGGAAATGGATTTCATAGCTGACATGGTTGGAAAATGGATTTGGAACGTTGGCCACTTGTTGTAGACCCCACTAGCACGATATATTCATTTGTAGAAACCATGGAATTAGATGTTAGTTGGGGTAGTGGAATGTTAGCCATGGAATAGACTTCTAATAGTAGAATGGATAGAAGTTCCATTAGAGCTTAGAGTGAAAATGGGTGGATAAACAAGATGAAATTCCATCACTATGATGTGCATGCAAGCTAGAAGATTTATCTTTTGGTGTGTTTGTGGTGCTTCCAATCATCAGATGGGTGGACCTCTCTTGGTAACCCCATTGTACTTGGAGTAATATAGTTTTACTATAACAAAAATCATCCACCCATTAATGTGAATGCAAAGTACACAAATTAGTTTTTTTTCTTATGAACGCAAGTTGAGAATCTTCAACTATTGGATTAATGGGCCACCCATAGAAAGGAATGTATTTCTAAAATGATTATAGTCATTTAATATATTTTCCATGCTAGAAAACTTAGCCTTAAGCGTGGATGGCACACTAGAATTTTTCCAACCATTGGCTAGATGGGACACTAGAAAATCCAACCATCCAAGTAGTGGGCAACGTTGGAATTTCACCAAGTGGAAAAACCCATCTCTTCTCCCCCTTATGTGCAAATAGGTTGAGTTAACTAAGCCTAGCATAGAGCCAGGCCTAGCACCTAGTAGACCAGGCTAGAGCTTGGCCTAGTCACGTCAGGTTGAGCACCCTAATAGGTAGGCAAGAGGCCATAGGCCTAACTGCGAAGTTAAGCCCAAACAAAATCGATCAAGACCCAGTAGGCAACAACAATGTCCTATGACTAGCTGGTGCACTAGCAACCTAGGCTTATGCATTAGAGGATTCAGACCTGGTAGGATGGCAAGCCAATTCGATAATGCACATGAACAACTAGGATGGGTTTTGTGATTTCTAAACTTCTTGATATCTAATTTGGATAATTAAGTAGTCGATTTTGATATTTTTGGATATTTTGGAGCCAATGAAAGGGTCTAATTATCAAAAAGATAGCTAGATCATAAGGTATTTGTAGGTAGTATAATGAGATGTGATTTTGCCTTCCTAATGTTATTTTATTGCCCACTATACTATTGTGCTATTGTGGGCAGCGTGACAGGATGCTATTTTGCCTTGGTGTGATTTTATGGCCCATTATACTGGTATTTTGTTGTGGAAAGTATATTGAAATGTGATTTTGCCTCTCTAATTTGATGTTATGGTCCACTATGCTAGTATGTTGATGATTTGAGTTGTAAAACCTAATAAGAAGTGTTCAAATTGGGTTAGTTGATCAAATAATCAGGAGGTATTGATAGTTTTGTATTGATGTACCTAGTTTACTGCATTAATTATCTTTTAATGAATGATCTAAGTACATCTTTCCTATTTACTAAGTTTTGTGAAACTCATACCTTGATTATTTGTTTTAGATAATGCAGTTTGTGGTAGGCTGTAGATTGTTCATTAGAATAGATGTTGAAATTTATATTTTAGTTTATTTTGAGTTTAAAAGACTTTATAGTGGATGTATTTCATAAGAATATTAATAGAATAAATTATCGTGCCTTCCTTTTATTTGTTAGTGTGTTTAGATATCTTTCTATATTATGCTACATTTGGATTATGATAGACCTTGGAAGACTTGTCCTCATATTTAAAATTTTCATTTAT
>JAYJMB010004104.1:0-13326 GCA_036873735.1 Pouteria campechiana | reverse complement strand
GAGAGTGAGAGAGAGAGAGAGAGAGAGAGAGAGAGAGAGAGAGAGAGAGAGAGTGCAAATGGTGAGGGAGCTTTGGGGTGGTGTGGGAGGTGGGAAGGTTTTAATATAAGAGAAGATAGAAAGTTGGTGGAGTGGGGGGATTGGATGGGAATACTGGGATTTGGGCGGGGATAAAAGAGTCGGGTAGTTGTCGTCGGGGTTGGTGAGAGGCAGAGAGTGGTGGGCGGACGTTGACTGGTGCCTTTGCAATTGCCCACATAGGATTTCACCTACTACTGATCATTGCTTGGGAAATTAGCGGCCGGGATGTGGCTTCACCTACCCCATTGCGCCGTGCTGAGGAATATACCTGCGCATGACGTGATGGTGTGGTAAGAAGGCTCTGGCTTCCGCTCCGCTTGGTTTAGCTGGTCTTGGGAGAATGAACCGTTGGACCGAGCGGAAGTCAGCATCGTTTTCTGGTAAGGATACAAAATTGAATCCGTAAATTCACGCTGTAAAGATCATTAGCATTAGATTGTAGCATCAGTAGATCATTAGTCCTAACTGAACATTAAATAATGAAGGCATTATCAGTCAAAATAAGAATCTAAAATGGAAGCTTTAAGAATGTTAATCACTAACTATGTATAGAGGCTTATGTAATTTACTAGTATTGATGTAACGATAATATAATACACACATACAAACATACACACACACACATATATATATATATATTAACATCTTAAGTTTTGAACTTATTAGTCCAATTTTGGAGCTTGGCCTAGACCCAATAGGTTAAAACCTAGATTCAAAAAAAATTAAGTAAAATTATAAAAAGTATAGACAAGTAAGTTCAAACCCTTAACCTTCCCTATAGAAAACCCAAGCCTTAACCAATAAAGTATTTCTTGTTCAGTTATTGAGAAATCATGGAAAAAATAATTCAAGAAAAAATTAATTTAAGATGGTTTTAAAAACCTTATCATTATCTCTATCCTTATCTCTATCTTATCATTAAGCTACTTATTTGACCATAAATTTCTTATAAATTATAAGAAATATCGGCCTAAAAATAATAATAAATAGAGCCTTTCACCCTTTAGAAAACACAGAAATTACACTGAGAAATTAGAGAGAAGTTAGAAAAAAGAATAGTTATTTTGAGATGATTCATTTTTTTTGTAGTGCTTCCAAAAGTTTGTCCATTGTTTGTTGAGCTTCTTGCATTCAAGGTTATGTTTGCCAACATCCTCAAGGTGAGTTTCTCTATTTTCTTTAATTTTTTAGGAAATGACATGATAATTCTGCATTAATTTTCAATTAGAATTTTTTTGCATTTTATATTTCCAGTAAAGAAACTATAACCAATTATTTGAAACCATGATTTTCATGGATGTGATTGATGTCTAACACCTTCCAATTATATAATCTAGCACTTACCTAAATAACAAGTTGTAACTAGTGCAATTATATTATTTTTGTAACTTTTTAGTCAAAAAGTCAAATGGCGACTCCACATCATTCTACTTTTTCAAAATCTTTGCTGAATTCACTCCATCCCATGTTCACCATATATCACTGTCTAGACTTAAAAATGCTTAATAAATATGATTTTGAATCTAAGAGTGAAACTCTTAAGATTTATCATACTCTAAATGCAATATAACATGAAAAGACAATTTAAATAATTCACAAATAAAAGGAAACATATTGAATTGTTTGGTTAATATGTTCATAAAATACAACCACTATAAAGTCTCATAAATATGAAAATGAAATAAAACTAACTCTAACGCCTATCCTAGCTCACGATCTACTGTCCACCACGAAATGCATCATCTGAAAACAAATAATCACGGTATGAATCTATAAAACTCACTAAGTCAGAAAGATGTACATATATCATGCATCATGTAACAAATAACGCATCAAATCAAGTACATCAATATAAAATCATTAAAACTTCTTGATTATTTGATCAACTAACCCAATTGAAATACCAAGTAATAGGTTTTACAACTCAGATCATCGTCACATTATGTTTAGTAGGCTATAACATCACATTAGGAAGGGAATTTCTCATTTATACATAATTTTTCACTAATACCTCATGATCTAGCCCTTGTTTGGATAATTGATTTTTTTTCAAAATTGACTACCTAATCATTCAAATGAAACATTGAGAGCTCTAAAAATAAAAACCCAACTACTAGCCATCTATGTGTCACTGGCATGATCCAATCTGAGCTGGTGCTTGGACCATTGGCATTGGGCCAGTGCTTGGGTTGGATTTGTCAAAATATCTTGGGTCATTAGTACATTGGGCTTGGTCACTAGACTTTGCCTCCGCTCACCGCACTATCATTGCCGCTTGCTTCACTATCATTACTCAGCACTGCTATTGCCATCACTCTCCCCATTGAGTTGGTCTAGGTTGGCATTGGAAGTTGGGCCCATAGCATTCGGCCTAGCTCCTGGCCAAGTCATTGGGGCTTAGGTCAGTTCAATATAGGGCCTAGCTAATGCCAACTCATCTGTGCACATAAGATTGGCGGGGGGATGGATTCCTACACCTCCTATAGTACTGGATTTTTTTAGGGTAGTCCATTTCTGGATGGTTAGAAATTCTCCAACAACAATGCAAGGTACTAAAAAAATTTGATTGTCCAACATGGTCCACTCATTGGACCACTAAAATTTTCCAGCGTTCTAATCATTCTAAAAATTGGATTCCTAACTGATGGCCCAAAGATCATTCAACTTAGCTATACAATTTTTGAGATGCATTCCATTGAACATATTTCAACAAAATAGATGTATTTTCTAACCATTCAAAAATAAACAAAATTCTCAATCACTATAATTTTCAACACATGACCGACCTCAATGCTGCTGCCGCCATGGGTGGGACCCACTTTCCTAATAGTGGCCAACCCTAACATAAGAAACATTGATATATACCACACACATAAAGAAATAAAATATATACGTAATTACCAAACATTCGTCACCTAACAAATCCCTATTTACATGATCAACTCTAGTAAAAAGGGATTAATCTAGATACATAGGAATCCTAGTTACTTGATGTGATGATCCACAAAGGAAAGATAAAGATAACTACAACTCCTTTTGAGCTTTACGTAAAGCCCCCACAACAACCGCGCAACGATTCCCCCTTTCCTTTCTCATGTTTTCTCTATTAAAGGTTTTACATCTAAGAGGGGAAGCAAGGAGATTTTTTCACTTTTAAAAAATGAAGAGAATCTTTAAAATAAGAAGGATAATCTTTCCTTTTCAAAGCTAAAGGTGAAAGAATGATCCTTCTTATTATATCTCATTTACAAAGAACAAGATAATCTTACTTTATCTATTAGTGCTCATCCGCTTAGTTGCAGGCACACTACTAAAAGTAAAATAAATAGTCTGATCATTATCAAATGACTAATTTGACAGATTAGATAGTCAATAAATCAAAAGTCAATTGTCAATATATCACATCATCACTAAAGACAACTTCATTGATTTGGATTATTATATCTTCCTTGCCTTACAAAACTTTTATTCTTAAATCTTACTATACATTTATGGAAAGGGAAAAACTAGGGTAAAGCTATCATAGGTCCTCTTTGAGCTCTTAAGCGGCCCTTCTCTCATTATGATTAGTCTACTAGACGAAGACATATCTTATCATCCCTCCTCTCAGTCTTCTATCATAGACGTTAAGTGTCCAGACCAACCACTTCAAGTATGTTAAGTCCTCCTTAAAATGGAACTGCTCTACACATAACACATGAGAATGATCTGTTACATACTTCTTTAATAAATAGATATGGAAAATATTATGAACTCTAAATAGTAATGGCAGTAAAGCTAATTAGTAAGTGACTCGACCAATGGATTCTAAACTCTTAAACAACCCAAAATCTCCTCTACTTGAGGTTGAATTCTTTTTAGAAGAAGATATATCAAAGACTTTGGTAGTTCGTAAAGATCTCTCTCTTCTCATCATACAAGTAATGTCGCCAACTCTTTAATTTTGCCATTGTTATGAGCTCTAAGTCATGCATACGATAATTCTTCTCATAAGGCTTCAACTGTCATGAAGCATATGTTATCATTCCTACCATGCCATATGAGAACGTACTCAAGTCCTTTCCTAGAGACATCACCATAAACTATAAAGTGACCTTCACTATCTAGTAAAGCTAACATTGGAGCTATAGTTACATAATTTCTTCAACTCATAGAAGTTCCATTTGCACTCATTTGCCCACACAAATTTTTTCTTTTTGTGTATTAGTTAAGTTAATGGTACCATAATAGAGAAGAAATCTTTTATGAACTATTTATAATAACTAGCCTTTCCTAGAAAACTATGGATCTTAATCATAGTAGTAGGTCTCTTCCTGCTCATCACAACCTCAACCTTCTTTCGATGTATAGAGACCCTTGCTCCACTAATCACATGTTTGAGGAAAGCAATGTTATCCAACTAGAAGTCACACTTATTCAGCTCACCATACAACTTGTTCTTCCTCAAAACATGAAGCACAAATCTCAACTGCTCTACATGCTCCTCTTTATCTTTAAAATAAACTAAGATATCATCGATGAACATAACCACATTATTTAAGAACTAACAAAACACCTAGGTCATCATATCCATAAAGGTTGCCATAGCATTTGACAGTCTAAAAGGCATCACAAAAAAATCATAGTGACCAAAGTACAAAAGCAGTCTTTACCAATCTTGGAAAAGATGGTTGATCCTTGTAACTAATCAAACAAGCCATTGATGCCTAGTAAAGGGTATTTGTTCTTGATAGTCATCTTATTTAACTTTAGGTAGTCGATGCATAGCCTCATGCTGCTATCTTTCTTCTTGATAAAGAGAATTAGAGCTCCAAGATGACATAATAGGACAAATGAATGCTAGCTCAAGTAACTCTTGTAACTAATCTTTTATTTCCCTTAACTCCATTGAAGCCATGCAGTGAAAATTAGGGTAACTCCTCTAGAAAGATATCTGGCAATTCTCTAAACACTAGAATATCCTCAAACCTCAGATCTTTTCCTTTGATTGCCACAACTGCCACTAGAAAACCTATTGACACTACTTGAACATCTTCACAACTTGAAGAGATAACATTAGGTGGGGCACCTTTCTTCAATTTCCCTAAAAAATAACTTCAACTTGATTTGTTGAATGGATCCTAAGCTAGTCGCTCATTTACTCATCCAATCCATGCCCATGATAACATCTAGGTCTTTTAATGGCATGATAACTAGGTTAGCTATCATCACTACCCCTCTATCTTAATAGGCTAAGACATAAATATCTGATCCGTGACTAAACTATCCCTTATGGGTAATACGACTAGCAAATTATCAACCATCCTTCGAGAATATGAACTATATTCTCTAGTAAACTCAAAGGCAACAGAAATCTATCTACTTTAGTATCAAATAAAATATGATAATACTATATAGATAGATGAATAATACCTGTCATTACAGGTGTTAGAGTCTATGACTAATCTGGCATTAGAGCAAAGACCTGAGTGTGTTAATCACCATGTTATCGTGGTGGCATTACTTTGCCTACTACCTTAGCTGGATGGTTCTATCACTTCAATTGTCCACCTTGCTCTACGTAATGGACAATCTCTGAAGATATGCTCAACCATCCTGTATGAGTATTAGGTAGGCCCCACTATGCACTCTCATACTAGATGTCCTATTTGACCACATTTGAAGTAAGCTCTAATTTAAAGGCTGCATGGTCTAAGATGAAACTTCTTGCACATAATACATTTGTGAGACTTCCCTTACTTTTTGAATCTGGCTCCACTAGCCCTCCATTCTTGTCTAAAGCTTTTTACCACTTGTCTTTTGATAGATGGTTCCTCTCCACTACTTGGACCCTTGCACTTCTCTAGGAGTTGAAGCATCTCTTGAAGCTCCTTCTTTGCATTCATGGATTGGTCAACAACCTCTCAATAAGAATTGCATCTATAAGACAATACCCTAGGCTTTATGCCATCAACTAGTCAATCCTCAAACCTCCTTTGCCTAACATCATTGCTTCTAGAAGCCTCCAGAGAAAAATGGAGCAAGCAAAATGCTTAGTCTCACACTAAGACACAATTATTAACCTCTATTTCAACTTAGCAAACTATGGACCTCTATTTCACACTTAGTAAACTCATGGGCTTTCTTTATCTAGATGGTCAATGGGAAGAACTTCTCACACAAAGCTTCTTTGAATCTATCCAAAATGCTCTCAATTCCTTAGCTCTTGGAGATCCTCCTTTGAGTCTTAGCATCATCCATCAACTAGAAAGCTACAAACTGAATTCTCTGGCTATCAAGGTAGTTTAAACAATCGGAGATCTTGCTCATCTCATCCAACCAATTTTCCATTACCACATTATCTCCTCCAACAAAAGTCAAAGGGTTCATCCTATGAAAGAAATCATAATCTTTCCTTTCCTAGTCTTTTCACAAAGTCTTCCTAAGATGCTTCTCCTTTATTATCAACTTTCAAGTAGCTACCAGTTAAGACTTAGCCATTACTTTAACACTCTGCAAGTCTCCTAGCAACTCCATCCTAAATACCATTACTAAGAGCCTAAGTCGACTTCTCTCCTGTTTGCTATCCTGTCCTTGCATCGGTATTTGCTCTTGACTTGGGTAATCTCTACTATGGTAGCTCATGCCACATCCTACCCCTTAATGCAAACTATTGGTGTTTATAATATCTTTTGAGCCAGTTAGGATATACCTGTTGCAGCTTGTAGTGGAGCACAATGACACGGACTTATTGTCTTAGGTATAATCCTGCCTGGGCTAAATCCTGTGCATGTGCAGGCCTAGACCATTGGCATGTTAGGTCTGGCATGGTCACTGGACACCATCATCGCCCTCCGCTCACTCCATCACAACTCAATGCCATCATCGCTACCACATTGCCTGCTAAGTTGCGCCTAGTTCTACTTGAATCTAACCTTGGCACTTGGCTGGCTAGAGTGTGTTTGAGGAGTTTGGCCTAGCAAAGTCCTAGCTTGGTTGCTAGGCACTGGGCCTAACTAATGTCACCCAATTTATGCACACGGGGTGGAGGTTCCAACTTTTGTTAGGTGGGAGAATGTAATAGCCTAAATGTAATTTGTTAGCTGTTAATTTGTATGTTGATTTCTAATGTGCCATATTTGAAATTTTGACCATTGAGTATTTGACTGTCCAATATGTTGTTAAGTCAATGTTGATACTACCTATTAGTTCCAAAATAGGGTGTATAAAAAAAAATAAAATTAAGCTAGATTGGGAATTAAATAAATGTGTAAGTGCAAGAAAAAGGATAGTTGTGGAAGCACATAAGACAGTAAACCCATAAAGATTATAGTGGTTTGGGCTAACTCATCACCTATTTCACTCTCCAAGATATTCCCAACCTTGGGTTCCATTATCAAATTGTAGAATCACACCTGCTTTAGTTTTATGAGATCATCAATAACTCTTACAATACCTAGTTTCTTCAATCACACTAAGAAACTCTTTACATCATCTAGTTTCTTTGAGCTTACCAAGAAATTCTTACAACCAAAATACTACTACAAGGATCCCCTTAGTAGGGGAAACCCACAACCCAAATTAAGATTATATGAATGATGCCTCTAAATAGGATAAGATGTAATTAATAAAAGCTTAAGGGTAAGGATTGCTTAATGAATACAAAGTAATTCAAACTCCTCTAGTGTTAGATTTGATATGGCTTGAGGCTAGTTGAATGTTGGGGCCCTTTAGAGTGAATGTGCTTCAAAGCTCTTGTGAAGGTTCCACTTTTAGCTCATAAAACCCTTAAGAGTCTCTTTTGTTGGTCCAATTTCGTAGGTAGCTCAAGAGGGGAGGGATGAATTGAGTAGATAAAAATTATAGCCAAATAAAAATTATCATATTGCAAGAGAATAGAAGTTAAATCAAGCAGTACATAACACAAGAGATTTTATAGTGGTTTAGGCAAGCTCCCTACTCCACTCTTCCAAGAGCACACTCTCTTTTTAACTTGGGTTCCATTATCACTCATAATAGAATTTTAATAGTGCTCCTAGCACTATTCTAGATCTGCTCTAGGTGGCATTATCAGTGCTCCCAATACTCATCTAGATCTGCTCTAGGTGGCATTATCAGTGCTCCCAATACTCATCTGGATTTTAGCCTAACTCTAAGGGGTGTAACTAGTGCTCTCAGCACTATTGTAGTTTTTACGAGTTCACCAAAAAACTCATTGGTTTCTAAGATCAATAGCAAACTTGATGGTTTTCCATATAATGTAGTTTTCTTGAGCTTAACAAAAACTCATGAGGTAAATAAACTGCAATAAGGTTGTATAATAATTTAACTCTTATACTAGGCTGATTTATACACAAATTAAGTACAAATAAAATAGATACTCAATGAGGCACAAAGGATATCAATACTGCAGAAGGTTGATGATGATGAAATTTATAAGGATATTAGCTTTTAGCTTGGTGGAGATTGAATATATTAGAGGAAATCTTTTCTTGAGAGAGATTACTCAATTAAGCTATTTTTCCTTTTCATTTTTCTCTCTTCTTACTCACTCTTTATTCGTTGTATCTACACCACCTTATAGTCTTTTTGAAGTTTTTGCCCATTGGTAGTGAATGGTTTCCATTAGATGTTGAAGACCATTCTGAATTTTCTCTTGTTGAAAAGCTATCTTCTAATTAATTTGAAGTAGTCAGAAAGCTTGCAATATCGACCTTAAAGAAGACACATTTTTGGTTTTGGCAAATGTTAGACAAGGAGATATTGCATAGCTAACTCTTTCATTATTTTGGAAAGACGCTTATTAAGTTTGAAGAGATGTAGCTTTATGAGAATTTAAGCTAAATGGGGTTTAGGGTATGAGGGTTATACGTGGGAAGAAGAATGAAATGAAAAAATGAAAAATAGAATGGTATAGAGCCTTAAAAAGTCAAATTTTTTTGTGCTCTACTGCACTAGTAGATTGATGCTGTGACATCAAAAACCTATGATGCTATACCAACTCACTATCTGCTTGAAAATTTTAGCTTTTTGAAGTGATGCTGTGACATTAAATCTAGTGCTGCAGCATCAAATTTTGATGTCACAGCATCCCCCTCTCTAGATGCATTGAAAAATCATATTTTTGAAGTGATGCCATGACATCAAAATGCAGTGTCGCATGATCAAAATTCCAATGCAGTAGCATCAAATTCTAATGTCGTGGCATCCACCTGCTAAATGCCCAACCTAACAGCCAGACACCATTATAGTATTTTGAGCATATCTTTTACATACAACATTCAAATGATATGATTTCTAAGAAATTAGAAAGATAACCTCAAGGGATACAATTTTTATGTTAAATACTTTTTTCCAAATCATCTCACATATATGTCAAAAATTTAAATAAAGTGATCCAATTTAGTAATTTTGATACTTTTTACCCACATTGAGCAGTTTCGGTGCATTGATTATAACTTTATCATATGATATCAAAATCATGTGATTTTTAATTTGTTATAAAGATAATGGCATATACAACTCTTTTGTTGACACATTTTTGAATTATTTTGTTATCTATGTTAAAATTAATAAAAAATGACTCCTTTTCAAATTCTACATTTTCTTAACATACTCTTATGCTCCTTTGGTTTTTCTCCATTTCTCCTTTGTTTTTCTCATATATTTAATATCTCCTTAATCATAACATATGAACATAATAATATCACATCAAAATGCATAATAATATCCTCAAACAACTAGATCAAATTCAACTTCTACCATAATAGTTCTACACTTATACTTAAATAATAACTTAATACTTTTCAAAATTCTCAATCAGTTCACATTCATCATAACCTTACCAATATTTCACAACACTTCCTATATTTCAAATCGTTGGGTGTTACAAACTAAATCCCTTATAAAAAGTTTCGACCTTGAAACTTTAAGCTCCAAAACAAAGGTATCAAATATTTATTCTATATAATATTATATACCAAAGCATGATAATTTCATAATATGCTATATAATATTCTATACCAATACTAATATGATAGTAGAAGACAATGACAATACAACTTTAATTTCATACTCATGATGTATACTGTCTCTCAAATTAGGTTATGCAATCTCATTCCATACTAGCATCCACATAATTCCTATCATCCAGACATCACCAAATCAATCTCACACTTGCAAATGGAACTACTATCATGTAGCCAATACAAACCAATGTATCCTTACTTTTATTCACCTGCTATCAATACCATTCTTAGGAGGCTACTAACCAAGTGGACTCAACCACAAATCAAGTGGATATAACCACAATCTAAGTGGACATAGCCACAATCCAAGTGGACATAACCACAAACAAAGTGGTCACAGCCATAACAAAATGGCATCTGTCATCATCAAAGTGGACTCAACTACTAATAAAAGGGACTCAACTATCTTACAACTTTGGTGTGTTCCTGTCCATCCTTGCAATTCAGCTCAAATGTTGTGAAAACCATGCTCACATGGTATTCTGCCATCATTGCAACCTAGACATCATAAGTTCTCTATCTACACCTACAAAATAAGCAAAGGAGTCCCACATGATAGGATGATCAGGCCTCTTCGCCATCACTGGTGACATCATCAAACAAAGCTCGTTATGGGTGAGATTCCAAATATCTAAAGTAACCATCCTAGTAGGCATCCAAACCAAAATATACAATGATCCAATTCTAGTAGGTATCCAAACCTCAAACACATATCAATCCTATTTCAAGAGGCATCCAAATATAAGCATGAACCTCAGTCATGTGTCCAAGCTTCAATCAAATAACCAAATGTCTAATCTCAATCCAATAGCAAAAATTTCAATTTAGCAAATATCTAAATGGATTAACCTTATTCAAATAATCAAACCCAAACCAAGCCTTCGCAACATTCACATCTCCGTGCCATCTTGACACCATACAAAATTTCAATCATCCTACTATCACGCATCCCAAACGCCTCATAGAGCATATCCTACACTTTCACATTACATATAGACCATCTCACATTGATCACATATCTTATTCAAATCAGTTACCAAGTTTAATATCAATTGATTCCCAAAATTGGCTTCCAAACTCAATTAACCTATTAAACTCAAATTTGTACTGGACTAAATTGTTAAATCCGACTATATACATTTGTCAAACATTCATCTCTCTTTACATTCTATCTAAAAATAAATCAACCAAAGTTACTGAAACTCATATACACAAATTTATCAATTAAATTAACTATCAAACAACTCAATTCAACAAATGAGGAAAATTTTTCTCAAAACTTATATTTGGGTATTTGAGATAATTTGAATGATAAATATATGAATTTTATTTAAAATTTGATATGAATTAAGTGAATTTATGAGAAAAGTTGGATATACATGTGAATTGGCTGATTAAAATGTGATTTGATCTAGTTTTTTAAGGAAATTATTATGCATTTTAATGGGATTTTATTATGTTTATATGTCATAATTAATGAGGTATTAAGTACATGAGAGAAATCAAGGTATAAGGTGGAGGAAAAATCCATAAAATATTCGCAGCAGGTCGATGTCGTGGCATAAAAAATGTGTTGCGGCATAGCTTCAAACGAGAGAAAATCAGGGGCATCTAGCAGGTTGGATGCTGCAACATTAGAATTGGATGCTGCGGCACTAAACTAGATTCTAAGGCATACAAATGTGATCCCACAACATCACTTTTGCAAGGCAAAAATTTTGCTTATCCAGCAAGTTGATGCTGTGGCATTGGTTTTCGATGTTGCAACATTAGTTCAGTGGTGCCATAGAGCATCAAAAAATTCAACTTTTTAAATGCTATTCTATACTAATTTTCTTATTTTATTCCATTTTTCTTTCTTCCCATGCCCCAAACTTGTGCCTATAGTAATTTGATAAAATGTTCTGATGAGAAATAAATTGAGTGTGATTATAACTCTAAGACCTAATAGAAGGGAAGGAATGAATGTCATTTAGGATATACTTAAGTTTAAGTGACACATTGTAAAGGTTAACTAGATGTTGAATATGTTGGTTTTTGATCATATATTGATGAGAACGCAATTATGTATTTGGAAAGTATACATGATTAGTAATAAAATAATTCGAGCTATGTTTATAAATGAATGAGATTTCACTCTATATAGGATGATCTAAGAAAGATGAAAAGAAATAGAGCTAGAAGAGTGTATGATGATGCATCAATAGGTAAGTAGGCATTTGTTTTCTATTGGATGACTAGGGATAATATATATCCCTTATGTTTGAAATCTGGACTGGTTTTATTGAATGCATGGGGACTAACCCCTTTGTATGAAATTAGGCATGTTTGATTTTGATTGAAAATAATGGATATCCCATGTTTGATTAAAATTGATGTTCTTTAATTATAAGGGATAATGGTTATCCCTTGGTTTGGAATGATTAATGTTTGGTTTATAGAAAAGATCCCTTTGTTGTATGTTTAATTTGAAGATTGGTTTGATATGAAATAACATGGATTTCTTTATGTGGTATTCATTAATGAAAAATATATTCATTTGTTGTTAATTACAAATATGAATATTAATTATTTAACATGAGATGTGATAATTATGGATTAATTATTATTGAATGGATTTGTTTATTTACTGAGTTGTCCAAACTCATGCCTTCTTATTTAAATTTTTAGTTAACAGGTCAAGTAAAGGATTTGTGAAAACTATTGAAGACTCTTGATGGTATATTTTGTTGGTTTCGAAGATTAGACAAAATCCAAGAGGGGAGGGGTGAATTGGGTACTTAAAAATTATTTTTCAACCCCTTTCAGGATTACTCTTCCCTCTAGCAATCAATCACTCAATCAACAAATGCATAAAATAAATAAGACACAATGATTTTTATAGTGGTTCAAGTAAATACTCTACTCCACTCTTTTAAGAACACTTTTCTCTTAGTATCTCGGGTTTCACTATTTCCAATAGTAGAAATACAATAGTGTCCTCGACACTCTTCTAGATTCTAGCTCTATAGAGTATAAACAAGTATCCTTGACACTCTTTTAGATTTCAGCTCCAGGAGGAGTAAACAAGTGTCCTAGACACTCTTCTAGATTCTAGCTCTAGGGGGCATATTCACAATGCTCCCAGCACTCTTCTAGATTCTAGCTCTAGGGATTGTGAATAAATAGCTCTTGTTTGCACTTAGATATCTGATGAGAATGCAAAATGTCATATTTTATTCTCCTAATACTTCATCTT
>JAYJMB010004103.1:0-13328 GCA_036873735.1 Pouteria campechiana | reverse complement strand
GCAAAAATGAGCCTAAAATTACTCCTAGGTAGAGAGGCAATTTAAAGGCCCAATTAAAATTGAAAGAGGCCTACCGTCGTACCCGGGTTTAAATTAACATACCTACATCATCATTAGGAAAGATCTCACATATCTTTTTTTTAATAGTCTCGAAAACAACCCTAAACTGAAAGTTGCAATTCTTTTGTTTAGTTTCCACAGGCTAATCCGATAGATTGCATGGATCCCTGGACACGTGTGCCACGATTTGACACGTTCAGAGTCATGTCCGATGGATGGCCACTTGTGGGCACGTGCCAAGAGATATATAATAACTATGCAGCCTTGAAAGTTCTTTATTGATTTTCCTTTTATCGAAGAATATCGTTGCATGTAACAACCCATCTTGCTAAAAACGTGATCATCAGATGTTCAAGTGCAGAGAATTTCCGAGGGAGAGACTCCAACAACCTCATCTATTCCTTTCTAGAAGCTGGCGCTTTCGCATTAAATATCTGGATAGAAAACCATATGTGAATATTTGATTATTTTGATATTTCGGCACTAAGTCATTTTCTAAGTCTGAAAAAAAGAAAAAAAGAAACATGGTTGGTTTGAGAATGGGAAAAGAGGTGAATATTTGAATGTTTTGTTACGGCGGTACTAAGTCATCTTCCAACTCTGAATTGAAAAATAAATAAATAAATAGAAAATCAAAGTTGGAAAAAGAAACATGGTTTGTTTGGGAACGAGAAAAGAGGTTAAGAAACAAAATCCGGGAGTGAAAAAAGTTGAAGAAAAGACAAAAAATGATGTGATTACCCAAAAACATATAGTAAATCAAGATAAAATAAATTAGTTTCTAATATAACGTAATGAAAAAATAATGATTAAAAATATAGAAATAACTGAGAAAAAGTAGAATTCTAGGCCCTTTATAATTGTTTAGTGCAAGGCTACAGTATTTTGCAATAATAAATAAAATATGGTCTAATAAATAACATCTTAAACAGAAATCCCCACCATCTACCTGTCCGGTCCAGTTTTGAATTTTAATTACATCGTCAAAGTCATGAGACCCGTGCCTAGCGTTGGTATTCTTCATCCTTAGTCTCCTGAAAAACTCCAGACTTCGACTTCTGGAAAGAAGAATAATTTGGGTCATCGGAGAAGACCAATCTCTAATAAAAGCCAAGGAGTAGAATAGAATAACAGTGCATCTCTTTTCAAAGACGATTGCAACCCATTTTCCTTGAAACTATCTAGAGAGAAATACATGAATCCAGAAGACCTTTAGAACGTTTCAGGGCCTTGTTTTTGTCTTGGCTGCATTCATATTTCCAGGCTGTTAGACGATCTAAATTATTAGATCATGATTAAAAGTGGTAAATTGCTAAATCGACAGCCCTAATCAAATACAAATATTTAATCCTTATGAGAATAGATTGTGGTGAACCTTGATGGCATGACAACTAGCTGAACACTGAGGGTTTTGAAACTAGCTGAACACTGACAACTTTGTAGCTAGCTGAACACCTACGGTAATGCAAGGAAGCTGAGCACTGACGGCTTGCTAAGTTGTTGAACCTGTTGCATGTTGCTGAACTCTCATGGTCTTACGAAGGAATTGCTTAAATTTGATGGAACATAAGCCGAACATTAACGGCTTTGCAAAGCAAAATGCTGAACTTTGGTGGCAGCAAATTATTGTAAATTGCTGAACTTTTGCAAGTAAATTGAGCACTATATGTGTTCCACCAACATCAAACTCTGATGGACAGCAACAACAACAGTTGAGCTCTGACTGCTCCATTTCTTGAGCTCTGCCCACTTCATTGTTTGAGCTCTGACTGCTCTATTTACTGAGCTTTGCCCACTTCATTGCTTGAGCTCTAACTGCTCCATTTCCTAGGCGCTGCCTATTCCATTGCTTGAGCTATGATGGCTCCATTTCTTGAGCTCTGCCTATGTTAATTCTTGAGCTTTGCCCATGCCAATCCTTGAACTCTGCTCATGTCCATTCCTTGAGCTCCACCCAAACCACGACTCTTGAGCTCTGGCTGTATTTCTTAGAATTCACAAGTGCTCAACACTCGAACATTGCTTGAAAGAAGAAATTTGAGTTCTATAAACTTGAGCCGGTTTTAATGGATGAGTCAATATTAGTTAAGCTTGTTTAATTAAATGAAGATATGTTTAAATACCTTGGGCTCTGTCTCAAACCTTCTCCATGAATAGCATGCACTATTCAGCTGTTCCTCTCATGTAACTGTGGTATTTTAACCAAATATCCAGATGAGTCACATGTCAAAATTATAGTTGCAATTTCCATCAATTCGCCATTTTCACAATCTAGTTGTCACTCTTTGTTCATAAATGATTGCTTTGGGTTTGTTTGGATGCACTACATAAACAAATGTATAAAAGTCTTTCTTTTTTCTCATATGTGACATTTACTTAGTCTAACAACAAAATTTTTTTAATTATTTATCTACTTATACACACACACATATATATTTGTTAGCAAATTGGCAACTCGAATTCTATTTCGATCAGTTCAAAAATCTCGCGATATGACAATCATGGATTTTTCATGGTATGGATCGTACATCTAAAGACCTCATAGGCATGACAGAGCATGGCGCTAGCGGCACCGAAGGATTTTTGAGCATGGCAAGCAGATAGCGATACTGTGCCGCCGACACCAAATCCAGCATTGTCGGTGCTAATAACAAGATCCTTACAAACGGATTTTTGACAGTTTTGCGTATGGACGAATTTTAAGAATTTTGCGTAGAGCTATTTGAGAAAAATCTATATGCACATAAGATTCTAAATAAAACTAATATTTTTCTATAAATACATATTATTTCTATAGAGAGAGTAGTCTGGTATTTTTAGAGATTTCTTTTTTGTTGTACTTTCTCTCTTTTTCTTCTTTTGATCGTATTCAATCTTTGATATAGTGAAACTTTCCTCCTTTGCTCATAATTTTTATCCATTCAAGGGCTTTTTCAAGTAAATTTGTGTATTACATTGTGGTTTGTTGGCTATCGCATTTGCGTAATTTCTCATAATATTTATCACTCTTTTATTGAAAATTTATTTATTTTGTATCTATTCATTTCATTATTTTGGTGATATTATTATATTTTTCTTATAAAATTTCCATTTACATTCCATATCTTTTACCACTATCTCCAAACACATCGGAATCAAAACTTTCTTCTTCGATTTAACTTCAAAGATGTCAAAACATTGGTATTTTAAGTTAATATCTTAGTCCAAAAAATCAGTAGATATCAAACCGATGTTTTACATGTTCCACAGGTGAAAGAAAGTCTGCCTGAGAACGGTTTCCATCTGAACGAGACGTTTATTTTCATCACTTGAAAATAGTAAAAACCGTTACATAGTGGAAAGCCACTTCAGTATAGCAAACGCAACAAATAATCCTCCCTATCTATGCAAATGAAAGAGACATACTCTTTTCTCAGATACAAGCAAATGCGGCAACCACTGCACTTAAAAAAAGGGAAAACGTGCATGGAATTAGCAGTGCAAAGGCACCAGACGCTGGTGGCGAGAAGTCTGCAGCGGTAGGACTCGGTGGCGTGGCTGTAGCTGGTGGCGAGACGTCTGCAGCGGTAGGACTCGGTGGCGTGGCTGTAGCTGGTGGCGAGAAGTCTGCAGCGGTAGGACTCGGTGGCTTGGCTGTAGCTGGTGGCGAGGATGATGCAGGAGGATTACCCAACGGTGGCAGCGGCAGCGGTGAAGATGGCACATAGGGATTCATCTTTGGAGAAGGAATCGAAGGAGATGGAGATGGAGATGCCCCACCAACACCAAGTGCACAGCTATTGAAGGCAGGCGTAGAGATGCCACATGCAGACGGAAGGGCGAAAGCCTTGGTGATGTTGAGTGCAATGCCGAAATCGCTGCTGCCTGTTTTTAGAGCCTCACACAAGCACAGTTGGCTGTCCTTGACCACACCTTTGAGGCTTGAGCAGCAGGAGCCTTCGGGCTTTGAAACTGTGCTGCCGTTTTCAACGAATGTTAGGCAATCTCTCAGCCGGCCAAAGGGGGCGTTGGCGCAGCTGATGGCGGGTGGTGGAGCTTCAGTGCCGCCATTGACGATGACCCAAGTTGCCAAAATGCATAGGAGCCATGCAAGTTTACCCATGGCTTGGAGATGGGCAGGAGCAAGACAAGGTTGGAACTAAACGAGGAAGAATAGCTTATTATAGAAATCATTTGAGAAGAGGTTTGGGATGGGAGCGAAGCAGTCTTTGAGTCAATCAACACGTTTTCCTGACGTAATACGGTGGTAATATGGGAAAGATTTTTTTCATACTAATTTTCTGTGGTATATATCCATTTTAATAATTTTACTTTTTCTAATCATTATTCATTTTTTATATAAAAAATACATTAAATTTTTCATGGCATATATCTATATTAATAGTTTAACTTGTCCAATCATTATTCATCTTTTTTTATGAGAAAATATATTGATTTTATTTAGAGGCATTTGCAGAGTTACCTACACCTTTAAATTTGCAATTGAAGATATGACTACATCTTTAAAATATTTGTAAATATGTCTTTACATTCACAATCACATGAATTCCATTAATGACTATGTTGACATTAATACAAGGCAGATGTTATCTTTTTTTCAAATTTATTAGTATATTTCTTAAATATAAAATTTAATGTCACCATCGATGACTACGGCAACATTAATACTTGTAATTTGTTTACAATTTTATAAGTAAATTTATTAATATGTCAAAAATGTAGGTATATTTGTACTACCCTTATTTATTTATTAATTTTGCAACACGTTATTCTTACATTGCTTACCTCGTTTTTATTTTATTTTCTTATTTCATTTTCTTTCCATCGAAGCTTGTATTCACGGTGTTGAAACGGCTTCTAAGGGGCAAAATGCGTACAATGTCTTGCCGTGGAAATCTTGTTGATTCGTCTGGTCAAGAAAACGTCTTCATTAGGAGGGAATGGAACCCGAACATTGAGACAATTCAATGAACACACAGTAGGCAATTTTTTATACCTACTTCTACTAGATGACTTTACCGTTGTTTAATTTCTAAGCAGCGCCAGAATGCCAAAAACGTGGTCTGAAATCCCGATGTCGTAGACTTACTTTTGGAAATTATTAGGTACCCATTACCCGACTCCGAAGGTTTGTTGAAATTCTCACATACCTCTTAATTCTCTTTTTTTTTTTTGTTAAATGGTGATATTAACCCTCTATTTAAACATATCGTAGATAAAATCCAATCCATTTATTTTAACATATAGTCAAATTTATATGTTATCAATTCTAATTGATCAATCATGTACTATATTGTAAATGTCTATATTAATAATTTATTTTAAGTTTTCCAGCTTGTATTATAAAAATATAAAGCTGAACATTCTTTTATCCTATTAATTAATAAAAATTATATTTTCACATTTAATAAGATTATATAAATCAATCATTTTAGCTTCATTAAGTTTACCTTAGTGTTGATGTTTGTTTGGGCTTCACCCAAATTGCTCTAAAAGAATCATATAAGATAGAAAAGAAGTTCAAGGGGCATTGCGGGTAGTCTCAGATTGATCACATGGACGTTTGTTCATATATGCATCACAATGATCACTAGGACGTTTGTTCATATATGTAATTTTATAGTAGAACCTTGGTGTTGGTGCACAAAAAGGGCAGTGTTGTTTTTGTATGCCTGGGTGATCATGATTATCCAGGGTTTCTGGACTGGAGGGGTTTTCCTACTGATTATACATTCTCTAGTTTCATTTGGAGTGACTTAGAATCTCTCTCAAGAGGTACCATATCATAGTTTGAGTAGGCCTTCTGTTAGAGTTAAGGTCTGACTTAACAAGTTTTGCTAGCTATAAAGTTTATTCTATATTATAGTTCTCTAATACTATAGTTCTCTAATACTAGTTTCCCTTTAAAGAGATGTAGTAAAACCCGCTCTCATGAGACTTTATTCTTTACATTGTGATCCTCATAAAATGTAGATTCATGCATTAGCATTAATTTTAATCGATATATCAATATCAATGCAGGCTATTCTTAGCCCTTATTGAATTTGTTATAAGCATAAGCTTTTCTAACACATAGGAACTTGCCTCAAATAGTCTATATAGGTTGTTGTCCATTTCCTTATTCACCATCTACTAACGACCCAAGAATATTTTAAACATGGACCCATAGAGTTCTAACTCAAGGAATCATCCTAATTCCAATGATGAGATTAATATGTTGCTTTGGGAGATCAAGCTCCTAGAAGCTTAGTATAAATCTGCCAGGTCATCACTCTAGGTGGCTAACTGGCACCTTACTGGACGTGTTATCGACCATATGGCGGCTTTAGATCGAGTGAAGGGATCTAGAAGAGGGGCTAGCGAACGCTTGATGCTAGATTACGAAGTTCAGGGCAATCATAGATGGTTTGACTAACTAAAATTATATAATTTTTATACTTTTCTCTTTCATTTTTGCCTTTGTTACTAGTCTTTAGTTTTTCCTTTGTCACTACTTGATATGGGAAATGTTTGCACTTTCCCAGTCGAAGTTTATTCTTTCAATGTACATCTTATTTTCAGTGAATTGATTAACTACCATCTTTGTATTCCTGAAGTGATATGTCTCTTTGGGGTGCCTATGTTTATTCGAACAATACTCTTACTTCCGCTAATTCTAACGCTTCCCTATCGTTTAGTACTTCCAATTAAGTAAAGCTCTCATTCAGTTAATTCTTTCAGTCAGTTTAATGCTTTCGCGATGTTTTAGGCCATCCTAATAATCTAGTGCTTTTTCAGAGAAAACATCGCATCCGTCCACTTTTTACTTTTTTCGCTTTTGGAAGTAATTTTTCTTGCCTTTCAAATACTTATGTTGGCTCCCATCGATAAACCTTTTTTGAATTTTGAAAATAAAAGTTTCCACTATTAGCTTTTAGTAATTGAAATAAAGTTTTTGTATGGGGAGTACATCCTTTTAGGAACATTTACCCACGTGTACAGGGTATGAATGAGATGTGATGAAATGGTTGTTTGTTTTTGGCTTTTTCCAAAACTAGACGTGGTTTTGGGGAAGATTTTTATATAAGGCGGTATTGCACCATTTCTTCATTTTTTGATTCAGCAATTTGTGTTTTCATTTCTTCTTGAAATCTCTTCTTTTCCCAAGTTTAGTGATGATTGTTGATAAATCTAATGCCCGTATCTCCACTAAAAGCGAGAAAGAGTTTTGAACCCACTCTTTGCTTAGAGGTATCTTTTGGGTTTTACCTTTCCTTACCACCCAACAGAGGATTTTGTTTTTATATCTTTTAATTTTCTCAATATGGGTTTTTACTTTTTCCATTTGAACTTTATTGCCCAACTTCTTAAGGGTAACAGTCCTTCCCCTAACTAACTTGTTCCTAATAACTAGTGATATGTTGTTTCAGTTGGTCATTGGGTGCACAATCTTTTTTGGATTGTTAAAGAGGTATAAAGATAATTAAGATCTTGTATCCTTATTGTATGCATACTTGTGTTTTTTTATTTCATTCTTGGTTGGTGTGCAAAAGCAGTGGTGTCATATGTTGGGATGATTATGATTACACGAGATTTCCTGATTAGAGAGCTATTCTTAGTGATTATACATCTTCTAGTTCCATTTAAGAGTATTTCTTTAAGTGTACCGCCTCTAAGATGAATCATGTGGAGCAATATCATAGTTTAAATAGATCTCTTGTCGGAGTTGGAGCCTGATGTCGCAGATTTTACCACTTGTAAAATTTTTCATGTATTATGGTTCTTTAGCACTAGTTTCACCTTCAAGGAGATGTGGTAGAACTAGGGTGCAAATTAGGACAAGTCAACCTGAACCTAACCATCTCGACCCAATTTTTAGGTAGGGTTGGAACACCATTTTTGACCGGGTTAGGTTGAGTTACAAAAATAAAACCCAATTTGAAAATAGGGTTAGGGTTAGGTTAATGTGATCATAACCCGACTAATTTGACCAGACTTATTTTAATAACTTAATAAAAATATACATTTGATCTTTGATCTACTATTTATTATTTCAAATAAAATTACATGCCTATCTTTGATTATTTTAAATAGGAATGTAATTTTAAAACTTAATATTATTTTTATTTCTTTTCTTTTAAAAGCCATATGACCTTAAGCTTCCTTTTAATACATTAATCCTTATATATTTATTTTTAAGATTAATATATCAAAATTTATTGTTTGTGATCAAATTTAGTATAATTAATTAGTATTTTAAATAAATTAAAATTCATATATAAAAGATATAAACACAAATTGTTGACCTGAAACTTTAGAAGCTTGGGTAAGGGTCTGACTTGATGTACAAATAGGGTTGGGTTAAAGTTTCAAGGGTTAGGCTTAGGATGAACTTGACCCGCAACTCCGTTATGCAGTACTAATCATAGAAATTAGCGGTGCCAAGGCACCAGATGCTGGCGGCAAGATGCCCTTAGCTGTAGCAATGGGTGATGCGGGAGGATTACCCACCAGTGGTGCAGATGGCATAGAGGGATTCATCTTAAGGTAGCAAAGGAGATGAGGGTTGGAGTTGGAGATGGAGATGGCCCACCAAGACCAAGTGCACGGCTATTGAAGACAGGCATAGAAATGCCACATGCAGATGGAAGGGCGAAAGCCTTGGTGATGTTGAGTGCAACGCCGAAATCGGTGCTACCCGAGAGGGCTGTCCTTGACCATACCTTTGAGGCCAGAGCAGCAGGAGCCTTCTGGCTTAGAAACTGCTCTTCCGTTTTCAACGAATGTTAGGCAATCCCCCAGCCAGCTAAGGGGGCCGCTGACAGCCATTAACCATGACCCAAGCAGCCAAAATGCACACTAGGCATGCAATGTTGCCCATGCTTTGGAGATGGCTAATATTTTAGAATTAAAATTGGTATCCAATCTAATCAAGGGATAATATTTCAAGGTTAATGGACGGTCACCAACGTTGGTGATAAAAAGCCTGAAAGTTTTAGAGCTGGACGGTCACCATAGCTACATTACGATGGAGATGGAAGGTTGACATGAAATAAAATGCAATTTGAGAATTATTTTAAATAAAAAATTAAATTATATAGTTCATTTCAAAATATAATTCTATGTAGAAAGTATGATCCATTTAATTATTATCTTCATGTATTTAAAGTTATTATGAGTTATAATATTGTATTGCTATTTATGTTACCATTTATTTAATTATAATTAAATCATTTAGCTTATTTGAGTTATTTAAAATTTTAGATTATTTAGATTAAAGTATTCGGTTCTGAATTTTGGGTTATTTGGATTAAGGTAACTTGGTTTTGGCTTTTAAGTTATTTGGTTTAGGTTGCCCTTAATATATTATAAACCAAATCACATTACAATTTGGTTTGACTTGGACCCAAATTATATTACCTAAAACCTAAAATTGTCAACCCAAATCATTTAAAATTCTAGTTGTTTAGGCCAATTTTGAGTTAACCCAAGCCAAATTGCACCCCTACTTACCAATGGCATAGGATAGGAGAAATCTAGGAAGGATTGTAAGAAATGGTGACTTCCTTAGCAGTAGCATAGGACAGGGGAAAGGTGAGTGATACATATCAAACAATGGCATCAGCAGGACATAGGCATCTTTACATCAGGGCCACATGAGGGAATTTTAAGATGGTGCGAAACAGCCACAGTTACATTTTCCAAGTTGTAATGAAGGAGACAAGAGGAGAGAAATTTAGGGCCTGTTTCGCAAGCGAGGCTATCAAATTTCAACTGTTAAGAAAAGTGCTTTTAGTAGCAAAGCATTTACAAAAATTGCTATAAATAAAAATTGTTAAGTGTTTGGCCTAATCACCTGAAAAGTGTAATTAATGTTATTTATGTGTTTAGCCTAAGAATGTTGAAAGTGCTTTTGGGTATTAAAATTACCAAAAATAACATAAAAGTGCTATTTAATCTAACCTTTTTAATAGAAAAAATATTTTTTACATAAAATATATCTATATTACATATTTATTAATATAATATATATTATTAAAAATATAGTTGATATATCTTATACAAAATATGTGAATTACATAAAAATATATATTTATATATTTTATAAAAAGTAAATTAATATATTATAGTTCTATATGAAGATATATTATATAAAGTTGCAATATTAAAGATGATATTAGTATGTATAATATTTTATTAATAAATAATATATAAATAAACATATATTCATATTTATATAAAAGAAATACTTTATAGTCAAGCTTTATTTGGGCTCACCTTGATAATTATGTAAAATTTAAGTTGACTATTAATCTTATTATTATCCTTTTAACTAGGAATCCAAACATTATCTTAGTTAAATATTTATATAGGCCACAAATTTAAATCATTTAAGAGTGAATATCAATTCATCAAAATTATTTCATTGTTTCTTGTGGGCTTTATATTTTTATTTTACACACGCACACACACACATATATATATATTATTTTTTAAAATTTTATTTTTATAGTTTTGTTTTTTAATTTTATATGTTTAATATTTTATTTAGATACATTTTATATCTTACTTTATCAGGAAAGTATTGTGGCAAGTTGTAAAAAGATAAATAAAAAAAAGTAGAGGCTTTTTTTTACCACAAAAGTTGTTTTGGAAAAGCTCCAAATACATGCTTCTCTACAAGCACAGACAATGAGCTTTTATTGTGAGAAAAAGGCGCATTTTTTGTTTTAGGCCAAACAACATATAAATGAACAAAAAGCATTTTTAAAGGCCAGAAACTGCTTTTAGCTCTTCCAACCGCAGGGCCAAACAGACTCTTAGGCGCTTTTATTACTTATGATGCTCAACCTTTGCTGCGTTGCCTACCTGCCTAATGATCGCTAGCCTCATTGGCCCTGGTTAAGCAAACAAAGTTGATTTGCCCCCAGTAGCATGCAAGCAGTTCACATTCAAGTTAAAACAGAGAGTTCACATTCATTAGCGGGAAAAGCTCCTTTTCCTCTCCTCCTTATCGTACCATGGCATTTAACTACATCACCCTTTAAAAAAAGAAAAAAAAATTCTATCCATTTAAGCTTAGTTGGACATCATCTTTTCTCTTTTTATACCTTTTTCACCTTTTCTTGTCTTTTGCATCAAACCAAACGCACTCTAAAATCTTGTTATACCCTTTTTACTTTTCCTCATCTTTCACCTCTCTTTTACATCAAACCAAGCTTTAAAATTCTGGGCATTGGCCTTTAGATGTCAAGGAACCGATGAGAAGGAAAATTCCTACTAAAATCACCATTCACCATTACTTTATCAGCTTTATGGCTAATTCTGGGCACTGTCCATCCCAAATATTTTCATTTACAGTCAAAAACATTTCCTCAGAGCTCACAGATAATCCTCCTCCGATCTGTCCTTGATGAGAGACTGAAAGATGACACGGCACATCCCCTTAACGTTAGAATCACAGACCTCTTGCATCCCCAATCCATCAAAGTAGGATTGAAAAATAAACCTCTTGCATCAGCAATCCACAACAGAAGTAGGATTGTAAAGAAATTCTGCAGAAAAGGAAGCCTGGAGTGACCTGAAATTCAAGGGAACTGCCGCCTGTTGTATGTGTCTTCATGCACAAAGACTGGTTGGGTGCTCTGGGTTGGTACTTCTGCATTCCCCATCGCAATGCCTTGATTGCTGTTTGGGCCCCAAGTCTGTATGCCCTTAGCCGATGATATAGTTATATAATATATGATTCCGAGTGAAACACTTGCGAGTGACAGAACTGCACCTCCAGCAAAGACACCGGCCTTGACCACAAAACAGTAGTTGCCAAAATACATCTGCTCTTCACCCCGTTGATCATTCAATGCAGCACCCGTAAGCAACAATAGAAATGCGATTATGAAGGTAACCCTGCACAAGAATGAAAACCATTTTCAGACATTCCAACAAACATAAACTCAAGGGTTGAGGAGAAGGAAAATGTGCATTTTCCATTGAAAGAAAGCAGAGGATTGATGGACGCAATCACGATTTTGGTTTTTAAAGCCAAAATTGATATATAATTCTGCTCTGATTAATTGGTTTCGGCCCATTTTACATTCTAAAACTCGAATAGCAGACTCTTGCATTAATCACTGGATATGGGCTAAATTTCTTGAAAGGCAACTTGTTTGGAAATCTGTATTTTTTGCAGATGGAGCATCATCTGAAGTTTTTGCAATATCATGAACCAAACAATTTGATACATGTCATTGATTGGATGGCTGAGGTTTTCTGTTTAGTTTTGCACTTAGCTGGAGCAACAGTGACCTGTGCTTTTGGAACCAGGAAGTGGGCATGCACAACCACCACCCTGCAGATGTGTTGCTACAATCTAATGTGTGGTTGAAACGGCACAGTACTGCCAGGGTCGAAGAAATCTATAGGCAGATTCTTCAATGGGACTTCCAGGTTGAAAATATAACTGCAAGCAGCTCTCATCAGTAAACCAAGTCAACAACTGCATTATTTAATTTCCTGATCAGGGGTGGTGTATTACCAAGAAACAACAAAGCAGATTAATGCTATGGACCAGTTGGTTGCTGAAGGATGAGGGTTTCTCTTGCAACAAACACATCCAGCTGCAGTGTTTATAATAACTTGCGCCAGTAGAAGTGACACTCCAGCAGTCACTCCAAGGGCTAAAGCTGGACTCCTGGGATATGTGCATGTGCCTGGTGGGGACAATTTGACATCAGAGACCTGCAACACCAAGAAGGAAGAACAAATCAGACCAGCATTAACACTGAATAAAACAGACAAAAAGCTAGAGAACAAAGATGGTGTTTTTTCTTTCATCTCTTTTTCTTTTTCTTTTAATTGAAAATATTTATTCCTAATAATTAGACTCATTGTCGTGTCACACAGACAGCTATGATTGAAGACCAAAGACAGAATTGTATAAAGCAACCCACGCACGCTACCTGATGACTAGAGCAACTCCTTACATGATTACTATTTACTTTGCATTTATCGTGGAGAATAGCAAAAGCCATTTGCTATTAAAGTTGCAATATAACAAAGGAGTATCAATTAGCAGGAAACTTGCTCCAGTGACTTTGGGATTACAACAAAAGCCGGACATGATCGACATTACTAGCGATCATGTTGGTATCCATCCCTGGAACACTGGAAGAATTGAAAAGGTTGTTTGGTAGCCAAAATGTAGTTTAGTGAAGAATATTAGAAAGAAGGCAAAATACAAGTGATGAAGTAATCTTCAGTCAACAAAAAAAAGTTTGTATTTACAGAGC
>JAYJMB010004101.1:0-13329 GCA_036873735.1 Pouteria campechiana | reverse complement strand
AATAGAGGAATACACTTACCAAATAAAAGTATTATCATGCCAAGAAAAGGATAATTTTAATATGTCATGACTAGTATTATTCCCCATAGAATTATAAATTTCAAATTAGTCAAGGGGAGTATATTATAAAGAGGGAAAAATATGTTATGAGAAAACTAATAGCTCTTCATATGTCATGACTAGTGTCAAATTCTACATGCTTACATATCTCTATTAGTAAGGGGGGGTTTGTTATTAAATCAGTAGCATATACTTTATTTATCTCAAATCTTCAAGTTTTGTCATCATAAAAAAGGGAGAGAATGTTTAGTCATATATGTATTGTGATGATGATCCACAAATGTATTACAAGTGATTTTGATGACAATAAAACTTATACTAGATTTGCACCATGCTAATGATTTTGCTAATATTGGAAAACAAGAATTAGAACTATACATGTGCTTAATATATATAATTTATGTTGATCCATGTGCATAAATTATTCACTTTATTATATTTATGATCACATGATTATAAGAATTAGAACATGGCCTAGAAGTTGTATTTGAATTACTCATGTATACCATCATAATACTTTTGAAGTATTTCATAAACTTTAATAGTACTTCAGAAACTATTTCTGCATCCTTAGAAGTTCTAATGTAATTTCTCAGAAATTATAAGGCTTGCACTTAAAGTAGCTTTAGAAACTCTGAAACAAATCTTTAATTCTGTTCAGGATCAGAAAACTCTGAAACAAGCACCCAATACAGCTTTTAAATCTCTCAAATTATAGCATCCAATCAACTCCACTGAAGACAAATCAAAAACTTTGAAGTCAAGTATGTTTTCAACCATGTTATCTAGCTTGATTTTGATGATGAACATTCTCTTAACCAAGTATGTTTTGATAGCAAAAACATAAGTAAAACATTAAGGTACTAACATCTTATTTTCAAGAATGTTGCAGAGAGTTTTAAATCATTCAACTTGAGAATAATCTTTATGATGACAAAAGGAAGATATGAAGAAAATGTTCTTTTGTAATTAAGTATATAAACATCACATATACTTAATTCAAGAAAAAAAATTATAAAAGTCTTAAAGACATACTTTGGAGTCAAAAGAAGCAACTTCGGAATCACTTTAATGCACTTCAAAAAAGATTGGTTTGCTTCGAAAATGTCCCAATGAACTTCGGAATAAAAAAGATATTATTTCAGAATCGACGTAACATGGCTTAGAGACATTGCAGAAAAACTTCAAAATTGTCTCAATGGACTTCGAAGATAATCTAAAGAACTTCAGAAATGTCTCAACAAGCTTCGGACGAGTCACAATGCAACTTCAGAGTGGTTGTAGATCACTTCAAAAAGAATGCAGAGAAACTTCAAAGATAATTAGCAAGCTTTAGACAAGTCTGTGAGTAAAAATAGTAAGTCTTAGAAATGTTCAAGCACACTTTGGAGATAATCTAATGAACTTCAGAAATATCTCAGAAAGCTTTGGACAAGTCTGTGAGTAAAAATAGTAAGCTTCAAAAATGTTCAAGCACACTTCAAAAAATATTAAAGCATATTTCGGAGTCCTTTTCAAAACTTTGGAGATCTTAAAGTGCGCTTCAGAGATAATCAAGATTGCTTCAGACAAGTCACAATACCTTTCAAAAATAATCAAGAGAGCTTTGTAATTATCAAGAATACTTCAAAAAAAGCATAAAGAAGATTCGGACAAGTTGCAACATGCTTCATAGAGAGTTGAAAAGCTTTGAAGAAGTCATGCATGTTTTGGACAAGTTACAAGACACTTTGGAAACAACAAGACAAGCTTCAGAGATAATCAGCAATGCTTCAGAGTAAACAAACATGCTTCGGAGAACTTGAAGCCAAGTTTCAGAAAAGATTAAAACAATCTTTAGAGATGTTGACCAAGCTTCAAAGATGTTAAATGATGCTTCAAAGATGTTTGAATAGGCTTCAAATCACTTTTTCAAAGACATTATAAGTTCAGAAAATCTGAACTTCTATCTAAAAATGAATGTCACAACTGAGTAGGATTAAAATTAATTTCAAAAATCTGAAGAAAATAATTTAGATAATCCAAAATTAATCAAGACACCAATTGTTCCCTCATCTCTTCAGAGCACCTGACACAAAAAGTGAACATTTGGAAAAGTCAGTGATAGAAGTAGCAGACCGATATTAGAATGCAGCAAAGTCAGACATTAGACAAAAGATAAGGTAAAGAAAAATATTTTTGAATGTTTGAATATCTGCCAAAATTATCAATGGAAAAGTCTCTCCTAACCTATAAAAGAAGATAGAGCACAGAATATAGAATATACATATACACAAATACATACAAACAAGAAAAAGAGAGAAATCATCTTGCAAATCCTAAAGGCCAAGATCTACCACTTTCACATTCCAAAAGAGCTTTCATTCTTCATCTCCTTCAAAGCCAATCTCTCCACAACATAAAGGAAGAGCTTTTGCGACAAGAAGAACTACATCTAAAATCTTCCTTAGCACTCAACAAGAAACACATCAAAAAGTGTAATTTCTTATTTCAATTATTTCATTTGTAGAAGTTGCTAGTTAGCTTTAAAAATAGGGTTAAAGTTGTTAGTGAGCTTATGAAAACCAACATTGTTCAAGTTGTTGGTGAGCTTGTGAAAACCAACATTGTTAGAGTTGTTGGTAAGTTTATCAAAACCAACATAGTGAGTTTCTGGTGAGCTTCGTAAAACATGTGTATGAGTTCTTTGTTGCCTCAGGAAAACCAAGTGTGATTCCACAGAGTATTAGTGGAGCCTGAGTGCAGCAAGTAAGGCTAACTCAAAGAGTGGAGTAGGTGCCAAGAGAGGGCCCAAACCACTATAAGTTGTGTGTGCTATCTATGCTTGATCTTTCCATATACTCTTAATTGCTTTATCTATTGCTTCACTTTGATTAGCATGCCAACATAAAGGAAAGAAAGGGATTTGATCAAACAAGGGTCAAAAGAAGTAAATTTTATAAAACCCAATTCACCTCCCCTCTTGGGTTCTAGCCTATTCTACCAGGACCAACACTTATTTAAGTGGAGATGGGTTTTTTTAGTGTTGAAACTGAGGATAGGATTGGGTTGATGAAGAGTAAGTGGTATGATCAAGTGGTGCTTGGGTTCTGGTTGCCTAAAATAAAGAAATTAATGTATTCAATTTGTGATGCATGAACTCCTCAATTCTGTCTACTCTATGGGTGGGGTTGGAGACATTGGTTTCTATGTTTGTTATCTTAGTGTGAATGGGTTGTAGTTGAGAAATGAGTTTGCTTTCTACGATGGCTTCAAAGGGATGTGGACTTGGGAAGGCCGGTTGAGAGGGTGGTTGTTCTAGAGGATGGGTTTGGGTAGGCCTAGTTTAAAATGGAATGGATGTTGTGCTTTCCTCTCTTGCGACTTCTTCTTCTCTTGAGGACTCTTATTTTCTTCTTGTCTTCTTCTTCTCCTTCTTCTTTTGCTCTTATTCTCCTCACATTCTTAGCCTTTCTTTATTTTTCAAAAATCCAACCTTCTTCTATTTGCTTAAAGCCTATCTTCTTGATTGTTACCTGGCTGATTGGATCAGATGGCTTGGTTGGTTCTTCATTTCTTCAGATACATCTACTCTAGCTTCTCTTAGAACTTTCGAAAATATCATCCCATATGGCATTGGGAATCTTCGATTTGTCTTAACCATGTAAAGATGATCCAAAATAGTTCAAGCTAAGTCTATCCTTCTCTAATTCTTTAATGCCCATAGAATTTTGGCATCTCTTTCTAAGATTTTATCTAAGCTGCCTATTTTTGGGTGAATATTGTTGATAATCAAAATGTGAGCTAGCTTCATATTCAAATCCAAGTGGCTGGCATGTAAGTAGTTCTCATTCTCTCCTATCTCAATTCCTGTCAGGTCTGAAAACAGAGTTGCCTTGGACTTGGGCCGATTACTTTCATCCTTTTCTAATTCAAGTAGATTGAATATTTCTCTTATGTTTTCCAAAGACATGTCTACTTCTACTCTGCCCATCCAAGACCTTTTAGTGTTAGCATCATAGTTGTTGATTAATGCTTGCACTAGTCTCGTATAACAAAAATTTTTGTAACTCAAGAACGTTTCCCATCCTTGGTGCTATAACCATTGAGTCACTTCTAGATTTAATCCATTTACTTCAAACATATTGAAATCAAACACTTCCACAAATTATTCTCTTATTTTCAAAATATTTCTAAAATTTCTTAAAAGAGGACATTTTGTTATTGAAGATTACCTTAAGAGTGTAATCTCCGTATCTTCTTTTCTTGCTTGGAGTCCTTATTTTAGATGCTTCTCTTCTTCTCTTTCTTCTTTCAGAATCCATGGAGGGTGAGTCCACTGAATTGGTTGCCTTCTTTGTTCTCGCCATTTCAGTAGCAAGGAATTTTGCTAAGAGATTTTGGACTTTAGGGTTTGTGGATTCTTTGAGAAGGGAAAAGGTTTTTTGAGAGAGGATTTGAAGAGTTGTTTCTAGAAATGGAAAGGGTGTGTAAATGATTTGTGTGGAATAGGAGATATTTGAAAACTAGTGAGAATCAAACAATTTATTCTACTATGGAATTTTAGAAGTTTGAAGATAAGGATTTTAGAACCTCTGAAAGGGTTTCATCTACTGAATGAATAATTTTGGAGTTTCAAAGCTTCCGAGATTATAACTTCAAATGTTCTGAAGTTGTTTTAGCTTACAATGAAAGGCTTTAGGGTTTAGAAGTTATATTTCAATACTTCTAAAATGGAGTTCAACCCAATCTTTTGAGGTTCTAAAGTGAAGTTTCAGAACTTGTAAAGGCATTTAAAGTTTATAGATTTTGAAATTTCATACAAAAATACATAGAACAATATCTAGAGCTCTTTCAGAGTTTTAGAAAAAGCTTCTGAAACTAATTAATTGTTAGAAGATGTAAGTAAAGCATAAAATTCATGCATTCATGTATAAATATAACATTATAAGATATTCGCATGACAAACAATTCATGCAAATGGGTCTAACACGCCTAGCTCCCATCTAATTTTGCAAAATCTATCCTTTAGGAGTGGCTTAGTAAAAGTATTGACTAACTAATCCTCAGTTGGTGCATATTCCAAGCAGATATTATGACTTAACACATGATCTCTAATGAAGTGATGCCTAACTTCTATATGTTTAGTTCTTGATTGTAGAACTGGATTTTTTGTCAGATTAATTGCACTAGTATTATCACATCTAATAGGTATGTCACCATATTTTAGGCCATTGTCACCCAATTGATGTTTCATACTGAGAATTTATTGACAACAACTACCTGTAGCTACATATTTAGCTTCAAGAGTTGATAGTACAACAAATGTCTATTTCCTAGTGAACCATGATATGATCATACTTCCCATAAACCAACATGACCCTTAGGTACTCTTTATATCTACTTTATTGCTAGTAAAGTCTGCATCTCAGTACCCTACTAATTCAAAATTTGAACTTTTTTGGATACCATAAACCAAGTTTAGTGTATCTAAAAGGGATCCAAAGATTCTTTTAATAGCTACAAGATGTGATTCTTTAGAGTCTGAGTGGAATTTAGCACACGTGCAAAGTCTAAACATGATGTAGGGTGTACTTGCAATTAAGTACAGTAGAGATCTTATCATGCTTTGTAAAGTTTTTAGCAGACAGATTTACCTTTTTCATCTTTAACCATTTTGATTAATGTGCTCATTGGAGTTTCCAAAGGCTTTCCATCTTCCAATTTGAACTTCTTCAGGAGTTCGTTGGTGTATTTAGCTTGGTTGATGAATACTCTTTCTTTCATTTGCTTGATTTGCAATACCAGCAAAAAGTTCAACTCTCCAATTAAGCTCATTTCAAATTCTCCCTACATGTCTTTAGAAAACTCTTGACATAATTTATCATTAGTAGTATCGAATAAAATATCATCAACATAAATTTAAATAATCAAAATATCCTTCATGTCATGCTTTATGATTAGTGTGGTTTCCATTTTACCCCAAGTAAATCCTTTGTTAATAAATAACTTACTTAGCCTCTCATACCAAGGGTTTCTTGAGTTTGAAGACAATTTTTGGATCAAAGAGGGCTTTCTTGAGTTTGAAGACAATGTTTGGATCATAAGGATCTTCTTCGAACCAGGGGTTTATTTCACATACACTTCTTCATTTATCAATCCATTTAAGAATGGACTTTCGACATCCATTTGATACAGTTTTAAATCCATAAAGGATGCAAAAGCTAAAATCATTTTAAGGGCTTCTATCCTAGCAACAAGGGCATATGACTCTTCAAAGTCAATTCCTTCTTTTTAACATGTAATATCCCAAGGCTAGGGGATGTCCATGTGAACGAAAAAAATAATTTTCTCTTATTTTTTGCAAATAGCTTTCGATGCATCCTTGGTTTTTCAAATGAGTGCATGTGTGAGTTCATGCATGGTTGGGTGGTTGGTTAGCAAAGGCACATGTGACATTAATGCATGGCAACTTTCCTTGCCATTGGATGAGCATGATTGCATCCCTATTATAAGAGAAAGAAGTGAGCAAGAGAGGGAGGCATCATTGAAGAGATAGAGGGAGAGAGAAAGAGAAGGAGAAGGAAGAGATTCTATTTTCTATTTTTCTTCGTGGATATTTAGCCAGATAAGTAGATAGATGTATCTAAGTCTCTTTTGTGATAATTATACTAGATTAGATTGTTAATTGGATGTGTATAAATCATATTTTAGCTGAGATTATGTGAAAAAGCATGTTGTGCAAATGTACCAAAATGAATATTAAACTATTCATTTTCAGTGATTTATAAACATGTTTATTTTGATTAATATGCATGTTATTTTAATGAGCAGATCTGTTGAATGTATTTAGTTTGTGTGTGCCTATGTACCATGTGATTTTGGTAGAGTTTTGATATGAAATGACTGTTTAAACGGAATATCCATGTCTGTTTAAAATAGAAATTTTATTAAATTTCTTTCTATTTAAAAGATTCCAATATCACATATACCTCTTAAAATGAAGCTCTAATTATATAAAATGCATCCTACGGCTCAGATTAATGAAATAATATGTCTATAAGATGTTATTAATGAAAATATAAAAGAAAGGGGGGTACTATTTGGGACATCACAGGCAACGTCCCACTTATGGCTTGAATGGGTCGATGAAAAATAAATTATGCAAAGTTATGTGCATATTATTTTCAAGATCTGATCTGTTGGATATGCTCTAAATAATATATTACCCTATGATAGAAATATTGGATTGCATTGATTTTATTTGGTTGGATAAATTTAATGGATTATGAAAAATAAAAAATTCATTAAATAAAGAGTTTTGGACAATTGATTGAATATGAACCATACTAGATGATCAAGGCATCTCATTGTCATTTTAGAAATTAATTTTTAAAGTTAGAAAATTGGAAAAACATTAGAAAATTTGAATTTTGGTGAAAATCTAAAAAAACCAAATGGGTCGAAAAGTCCCTAGAAAGATTTCTTAGCAGCAACATTGCCTAGGAATTGTTCAATGCCTACGCCAGGCTAGAGCCCAGCACATACAGACTAGGCGCTCAGCCTAGTCAACAGCGACAGCATCCAGTGGCAGAGGTTAGTGGGCTGAGGCCCATTTGGAGAACCTGGGCGCGTTGGCCCAGAACCAGCAGTCCAAAACCTAACCCAGGCGAGATTCCACCGACAACAGCCTAGGCGCACCGATCCAACAGTGTGTTCGGATGGCCAGGATTTGTTTTGACGAATATGGACCATCTGATCTCCAATTCAAACAATCAGATAGTTGATTTTGAGGGTTTTTGACATTTTGGATCTAATGAAAGGGTTAGATTGTTCAAAAGGTAGCTAGATCATGTGGATATGAATGGCTAAATTTGATTTATTGATTTTTGGAACCTACAATCTCTGATTTGGATGATCAAATAGTTGATCTTGAGGTTTTTGGATATTTTAAATTCAATGGAAGGGTCAAATTGTCAATTTGTCTAGATGGTGGACAAATCATAAGATTCTAGTGGATAGTTGTGAAGGGATGTAATTTAACTTCCTAGATGTGATGTTCTGGTCTACTAAACTAGTCAGGATATGATATAAGGTATTAATGTGTTGTGATGATGGGAAGATCATAAGGTTTGAGTGGATAGTTATAAAAGGGATGTGATTTAATTCCTAGATGTGATGATGTGGTCCACTAAACTAGTCAGAATATGATCTAAGGTATTGATGTGTTGTGATGTTAGCTATATCATGAGGTTTGATGAGTAGTATGTGAGGGTTGTGAGGTATCTCCCAAGACCGATGCCGTGGTCCGACAAACCAGTCAGGATATGATCAAGGAGTTTATCTGATGATATGATGGTCAGATAGAGAGTTTTGAATAAGCAGCATGAAAGGGATGAGATGTATCTCCCTAAATTGATGTTGCGGTCCATCAAACTAGACAGTTTATGATATGTGGTATGGCATGATTAGTATTTTATCACATATGCTAGCTACATCTATATTACTTACTGACTTGCAGTGATTCACCCCAATATTATTTTTTTTACAGAGAATGTCTCTCTTGGAGGGCATTAGTTATGACATGGGAATAGATGTGACAAAGTTTTCTATGAGAGCGATTTTGAGAATAGTTGTTCTATTTCTATTTCAATTTGAAGAATTGTACTTGACTATATTATGGATTGTATGGTATTTTAATACTTTTCCTTATTTGTGAGCTATTGTAGTTGCTTTTGTGGTTATGTTTCATCTCTACCGCGATAGATCTTCGTAGATTCATGTTTGCTAGAATACAACCACAAGCATACAATATCAAGTCTATAGTATAATGATAAGAAAGTTATCATCTCCACAGGGATTACACATTTCAATTAATCACTAGCTATTGTAGTGAATAATCCTAATTTTATTTGAAAGATCAAATAATCAGAGTTTAGATAAGAAATAGAGGTAAATGGACTTTGGTAGGAAAAAATCAAGATAAAGAAGCTCTAATGATGGTGTTCTCAACTCATTATATAGTGATCATTCTATTAGTATATAAATAAAAAATACTAATTCACTCAACTCCCTCATTCTTTGAAATAAAAATTGGCTTTGTGGTGCTCTAGTTTTTTAATCACTAGAAGAGTATTATTCTTCTCAAAAATTGCATTGTTGAAATTCTGAGGCATCTGCTTCTACTTCCATTCAAATTTTTGTGGTGTAGCAATTGATAGTGCCAATTTGTGCTTGAATCCTTCCTTGGCCACATCTTCTTTATTGACTTCCTCTAAACAATCCAAGTCGGCTTTAATCTTACTAGCCTCTTGATCATCCTTAAAACTATATTCTAAATAAACTCTAGTTTATCTTTTCTTTCTTCCTCCTTTGATTGCTCTTCTTGAAGATTCTCAATAATGTCACTGGATTTCTCTTATTGTAGTGCATCCAAAGTTAGAACATGCTCTGCAAACTCACTAGTACCTATCATATCTTGACTAACAGAACTTTCATTACATTGTTTCAAAGGATCTTAAACACTTTCATCATTAGTAGCACAATCCTCCAAAATTTCAATCCCTTTGCAGATACTCTTCTCAATGTTGCTAAGAAAAATACCTCTGTTTGGATTTTTTAAAACATTAGCAAGTTGACCAATTTAGGTTTCCATAGACTTGATAGATGCATTTATATCTCCCATGTGCATTTCAATAATATCAAGTCTTTCTTCATTCCAACTAAACCTTCCCCGACTTTCCGTCATAAAGTTACTCATGAGATCTTCAAGTGAAAAACTTCTTTTCAGTTGGTTGGGGTTGATAATCAGTATATGAGTTCATGGTATTCCTCTTATTTCCATAGGAAAAATTCTCATAATTCCTCAACCTTGGAAGATAGTGTGTTGGTAGGTTGTTTCTATAATAGTTGCTATAGCCTCAATTGTTCACACACTGCACCTCTTCTTTGGTTTGGTTTGCAGTCATGTATGATCCAATTACAAAAGATGACTCTTCTATAGTTAAAACTCCCTTTGATGTTGAATTGGCTATTACTAACTGGTAAGTTAGAGATAACATCTATGCAGTGAGGGCTATAATTAGATCCACCTCAAAACAACCAGTGACTCTTCTTACCATATTGTATTCATCAGGCCATTAGAAAGCATTGAATACCATGTCTCATTAATGAACCTCCAAGTGTAGCCTATTAAGCAAGCAAAAATAAATTGAATCAAATAAAAACAAGAGAAAAGAAAATTCAGAAAAAAGTAAAAAATCAAAAATTTAAATTAAAAATAGAATTATCTTGTGACAATATGAGTGAGAAATTAAAATAAAGATAATCCGTGGCAATAACACCAAAAACTTGTTCACTATAATGCTACTGCAAGTGCATGGTGTCAAGTTTTATAATATAATGATGAAAAAGTTATCGTCTCCACGGGGATTGTATATTTCAATTAATCATTATCTATTGTAATAAATAATTCTAATTTTATTTGGAAAATTAAATAATAAGAATTTAAATAAGAAGTAGAAATAGACAGGCTTTTGGTGGGAAGAAATCAAGATAAAGAAGCTCTAGAGGATTGATTTCACTTATACTTTAATCTTGATACTCTTCACTCATCATACATTGATTGTTCTATTGGTTTATAAATCAAGAATTCCAATTCACTCAACTCCCTCTCCCAAGTGTCGAGCTAAGTATATATTCTCAATATCTTAATTTTGATATCCCTATAAAAATCAAAAGATTAAGAATGCATTAAATCTATGATTCTTTTGAATGATTTCACAATACCTAAAAGCTTTCCCGAGTCATCTAGAGTCTTATGTTATGATGCCTAGATCCTATTCAGGATTACCTCTCCTGAGTGTTGAATCTAAAATATACATTCATTCAATAAATAGCCAATAAATTGAAAGCATTAAGAATAAAACATCATAAATAAACTAATAATAACTCTCAATCATATAACTCATTAATCACACTATAATGTCAGCACAAGATCCATCTTCCCTCTAGAAAGAGGAGTTTAGTTACTCATGATTGAATAAAAGTCAATATATACAACATTCTCAAAATTTGAAACCCAACTTTAATCCAAGGTATAAATGATAAATAAGATGCAAAACATAAAAGGAATAAAGATTGGAGTGGTAATAAACACTTCCCAATGATGCTTGGCTTTGAATTTCAACTTGAAGCTTCTTTCTCCCAAAAGCCTCTCCAAAAACCTTTTCTTTTCTCCTCAAAACCCTTTATAAACATTCCCAAATGTGCCTCCAAAAAGTCCCCCCTTTTCTCTCAAAACCCCCTTCCAAAAATTCTGCCCAAAAACATTATTTTGTGTTTGAATTGGCATCACGGTGCAAAAAGCTACTACCCACAACTTTCTTGCATCAGTTGCCAACTCATTGATCACTAGAGACATGTTTAGTATTTTGACCATAACTTTTGTATACAATGTCTGAATAATGTAATTCTTGATTTTTGGAAGAATAATTTCGAGGTATACAACTTTGATGTTTAATACTTTCTCCAAATCAGCCTCCTTCTATACCAAAAGTTATCTACAAGTGATGCCTTTAGTAGATTAAGCAAGTCTGAAGTCTGAGTTACTTACAGTATTTTGGCCATAAATTCCACATTTGACCTCCAAATTTTGTGATTCTTGATTTTTTGGATAGATGACTTGAAGGGATGAAACTTATATGGTGAACACATTTTCTAAATCAATCTCAATTAGTCCCATAAATGGCCTCAAAGTGACACTTTTTCATATTCAGCTCCTTTTTTATTTGTTTTGACATCTAAAACACCAACTAAATCCATTAAGTGTAATATTTAATCAAATATGATTATGATATAATAAAATCATGTCAAATGAAGATCCAAAATATGTGAATTTAAGTATTAAAATGTGGTAGATTATGAGCTCTTCAATTCACCTCTAGATCTGGGAATGGCATTTAGTTATGTCGTTTTTGGGACTGAGGCGTGATATGACATTACCTTTTTGCTATTAATCTTACCTTATATCTTACCATTATACTAGATTCATCTAATTTATTCCTAAAGACCCATTTAATTCTTATGATAGATTGATGGTATGGTCTGGAAACAAATTTCCTTATATTATTTCTTTTGAATTGGTTCAACTATTCTTACATAGCTATGATCCAATTTTCATCTTCTCAGGCTTGCTCTATGCATGTTGGCTTTAGTTGAGAAATGGAGGCAAAATTATCATATACTTGATGATATGAAGATCAAGTTCTAACTCCATTATATATATTATTAATTATCTAGTTTTTAAGATTAGCATGCATGAACTCCAGAATTTAGGAAGAAAGTTGTTACCTTTATCATTTACCTCACTAGTGGTTAGTTCCATTTGTTTTCCTACTTCATCCAACACTGTCTCTAATTGTAGAGTTTTTTGTTCTTTATCTTATAGTCTCATCTTCTTCGCGAATGTTGTGAATTCACCTGTCTTATCATCAAAATCACTAACTCTCCTTGAAAGTTTAGTACTTTCATTAAATTTTACATGGACAAACTCTTCAACAATCCTATTTTTCAAGTAGTAAACTCTAAATGCCTTACTAACAATAAAATTTCCAAGGAAGATGCCTAAATCAGATTTACTATCAAATTTGCCAAGGTTTTCCTTTCCATTGTTAAGAATGAAATATTTACAACTAAAAGTGTGGAAGTGTGAGATATTTGGCTTCCTGCCATAATATAGTTCAAATGGAGTTTTGTTAAGTATTAGCCTAGCAAAGATTTTGTTTGGGATGTAACATGCAGTATTCATTGCTTCAACCCAAAAGTATTGAGACAAATTATATTCACTCAACATTGTCCTTGTCATCTCTTGCGAGGATTTATTTTTCCTCTTAGCTACTCTATTTCGTTGGGGTGTTCTTGTTTAATACCCAAGGTGTTAATTTTTGGGTAATCACATATTTGAATGATTATGATGATGAATTGAGGCAATGAAACTTGTTTTGAAATGAAACAGTTCTGGTATGTATGAATTTCACATAAGTGAAATGTACTTATACAAGTTAAAGCATATGTGTATGGCTATGTGATTTGATTCTTATTTACTTGCAAAAATTTAAGCATTTTAGGTCAATATGATGTGTGATAAATCATGGTAAAATGGCATGAGAAATAAGGAATAGAATGGAAAAGAAGGGCAAGAGTATGTTAAAAAGAAATGGTGGTGCTGTCGTGGGCACCCAAATTTAGAACCTTGCTCCAATCTAATTTTCTGTAGTAGTGTGAGTAAGG